>CAUYQV010057171.1:0-42100 GCA_963574575.1 Galagoides demidoff | reverse complement strand
CACAGTCTCTTTCTTCTATGGGGAAGAATATGTAATTGCTTTCTTAAATGTAAAGAACATTTACAGACTTCTTGATACTTTTCAGGTATACTTTTTCCTGTTACTCTTAAAATCATTCACATGCTGTGTAGATTATCTTCCTTTCCCAGTAGAGAGGCACTGGGGGAAAACAATAAAAGAGTTTTCTCCAAAAGGATTTCATTTAAGTGTTTTTATTTTTTCTTAGGAAAAATAGTATTAGTCACATCAGAGTACCCAAGTCAAGAACAAAATAATAGAGCCCATTATTTCCACTACTTTTTTTTTTTTTTTTTGAGACAGTCTCACTTTCTCACCCTTGATAGAGTTCTGTGGCAGCATCACACTGCTCACAGCAACCTCCAGCTCTTGGGCTTAGATAATTCTTTTGCCTCAGCCTCCCGAGTAGCTGGGACTATAGGCGCTCACCACAACACCTGGCTATTTTTTTGTTGCAGTTTGGCCAGGGCCGAGTTTGAGCCTGCCATCCTTGGGATATGGGGCCAGCACCCTACTCACTGAGCCACAGGCACCACCCTTTTATTTATTTATTTATTTTTGAGACAGAGCCTCAAGCTGTCATCCTGGGTAGAGTGCTGTGACATCACAGCTCACAGCAACCTCTGACTCCTGGGCTCAAGCGATTCTCCTACCTCAGCCTCCCAAGTAGCTGAGAATATAGGAGCCTGCCACAATGCCTGGCTATATTTTTGGTTGCAGCCATCATGTGTTGTTTGGTGGGCCTGGGCTGGATTTGAACCTACCAGCTCAGGTGTATGTGGCTGGTGCCTAATCTGCTTGAGCCACAGGTGCCAAGCTTCCACTACTTTTTTAATGTAATATTTGAGAATAGCAGACAACAGGAAAAATACTGTAGGGTAAAAAATCATTTTTTGCAAGCAGTATGATTATAAACTTGGAAAATAAAATTCAGGTGAAAAATTACTGCAAATACATTAAAATAGCAGAAAACAATACCCTGTGTGTAGTATGGTTACAGGCGGAGACTAGAAGGGATAATGGATGAAAACGCTTTTTACATCAACAATAAAAAGATTAAGGAATAATTTACAAGATGTAGAATATCCCATATGAAGAAATCATTAAACACTGCGGAGGACAGAAAATAATATTCTATAAATCTGGAAAAGTTGTTCATAAGGAAATTAGACCAAGATGAACCAGAAGAACATAGGAAAAGAAGAACAGTGATAAAATTAGCCTTATCAGATGATAAAGGATATTTTAATGTATTAGGATAGGGTCTTGCTACAGTATTGCCCAGGCTGGTGTCAAACTACTGGCCTCAAGTGATCCTCTGGCTACCACCTCTCAAAGTGCTGGAATTACAGGCATGAGCCACCATACCCAGCCTAACAGACATTTTAAGGGCTCAATAATTAAAACATTGCATTTCTGGCTTATGAATAGTCATACCCAGTAGACCAGAATAGAAAGTCTAGCAACTAGTAAGTACCCATGGAACTTATTAGTGTATGATTATGATGATGAAATGTGATAGAGGGAACCTGACCTTCTCTATGAATGGTCTTGGGAAACTGGATATTCATCTGGAAAAACTAAGCTCTATCCATACCTCACAGTCTGTCTCAAGGTGAACTCTAAATATATCAGAGACTTAATGTAAAAAATGAAACATAGAGTTTAAACTTACGTGTCTGTGAAAATATGGGCACACTGGAGTGAAAATTTTGTTTTAAACAGCCCTCAAAATCCAATATCCATAAAAGAAAGGATTAAGTCTAACCACATAATAACTAAAACCCCTAGTAGCAAACCACTCCACCCCTATTATTCAAGAGGGGAAAAAGCTAGGAAAAAAAATTCTAGAACTCATTATATGTAAAAGACCACCCTCCCTAATAAAGCTCTTATAAGTCATCAAGGAAAAGACTATCAGTCTACAAAAAAAAAGAGCAGACATTTCATAGAAATGAAATATAAAATGGTTCAGCCTTGTACTGTAATGTTTTTTCTTCCGTTAAGTGTGCAGTCATCAGTAAGTTTGACAACCTTGTAGTGTATGACAAGGTTATAGGGAAATAGTTACTTGACAGTAATGGAGTCAAATTTAATAATATATTTCAAAAATCACAAATGTATTTATTATTTTTCCAGAAACTATGTTTCTGGGAATTTATCCCACAAATGTACCTGCAAAGGTGTGAGTTGATGTGTTTACAAAGTTATCCTGTCACACTATTTTAATAGCAAATATTTGGAAATAATAAGA
The DNA here is from genome assembly GCA_963574575.1 of Galagoides demidoff. Taxonomy (NCBI): domain Eukaryota; kingdom Metazoa; phylum Chordata; class Mammalia; order Primates; family Galagidae; genus Galagoides; species Galagoides demidoff. The sequence goes on along the minus strand of CAUYQV010057171.1, from coordinate 39,828 downwards.
GGATTGGTTAAATAAATTGTAGTATGTCTATCTTTCCATCAATGAAAAATATCAGTTGTCAAAAAGAATGAGATCACTCTTTGTACTGATAAAATCTCCTAGATGCTTTCTTGACTGAATAAAAAAGAAGATAAGAATAGTGAATAAAATATGCTATTGATCTCAAAGAATGGGAGAAAATGGAAAAGAGACTGTTTTCAGTTTTGCTTATGTTATGTGAAAATCTGGAAGGAAACACAAAAGTAGTTACCTATGGACCTACCTCCTGTCCAAAGACAGGAGGAAGACATTTTCCTGTGTACTTCTTAAAAGTGTTTAGAACCATGTAAATATATTACCTAATTCATAAACAAGTAAGTATTCTTAATTGGTGAGACTTAAATTTTAAAAACTTCAAGAATGGCCAGTTAACAAGAGGGAAAGGAAAAGAGCATTAAAATGGAAGATAGGAAACAAAGATGCAAAGAAAGATGGCCAAAAAAGGAAGGAAATACTTAGGAAAGGAGAACAAAAGACAGAAAAGAATAGAAGTGAGAGTTGACAACAGTGGATAATCAAAAAATAATTGGAAGGTGAATTTGTGTTTGCTTTCATCCTTGGCTGATGTAGCCATCATAATCAGTCTGTTTAGTTTGTGGGTGTGCTTTGAGGGATTGTTTTTAGCAACAAAGAGATGTTAACTCTTTGTACAAGTTAACTTTTAAGGTATTACTCTTTCTAGTACATTTTTATTAAAGGAAATTTCTTAATGTTGCTTCTAGTTAAATAAGCTGTTTAATTCTTGATCATCTGTTAGAATGCATCAGATAATTTAAACATGGATTTTTTTTTCCAGTTAACTTAAATTGAGTTTAATTTTGAGCTTCTTCTCAGTCACTCTTCATGGTGTCACTTTTTTATTATCATGCAATATTTTATTGAGATATAATTCATGTAAGAAAACTCACTAATTAAAAATATACAATTCAGTACTTTTTAGTATGCTCACAGAGTTGTTTAAACACTAATTTTTAGTATATTTTCATCAACTCCAAAAGAATACCTGTACCTCTTAGTCATTCACCACCATTACCCACTCCTTTCTAGTCCTGTACAGCCATTAATCACTTTCTAACACTGCAGATTTGCCTTATTGTGGACATCTTGTAGAATGTATTTTTATAGCTGAATAATATTCCGCATATTGATACACCACATTTTCATTTGTTCATCAGTTGATGGACATTTGGGCTATTTGTACTTTGGGGCTCTGGTAAGTAGTGCTGCTGTAAATGCTCATGAACGAGTTTTTATGTGAGCCTGTATTTTAGGGTCTTGGGTGTGTGCTTAGTAGTGGAGTTGCTAGGTCATATGTTAACTCTGTTTGACATTTTGATGTCCTGCAAAGTGTTTTCTAAAGCAGCTGCACCATTTTATAATCCTTTACATTCATGCTATTATTTATTTTTGTTTATCTGTAATTTTAGCCATCATAGTAGATGTGAAGTGGTATCTCATTGTGGTTTAGATTTCCCTAATGATATGATTTTGAGTATCTTTTCAAGAGCTGATTGGTCATTTGTATGTCTTCTTTGGAAAAATGTCCATTCAGATCCATTGCCTGTTTTAAAATTACTTTATTTATCTGATAACTGTTCAGTTGTTAAGAGTTCATTTTATATTCTGGATACCCTTCCCTTATTAGACACATGATTTGTAAATATTTTATCCCATTCTGTGGATTATCTTTTTACTTTTTAAAAACCATACCGTGAAGCTTATCATTTAATCATTTTAAGTGTATAATTTAGTGACATTGAATGAATACACTTCTCATGTTGTATAACCAAATAGTAACCCTTTTCTTCCCTCTCCCAGTCCTGATGTAACTACTGTTTTATTTTCTGTCTCTCTGAATTTGCACATTTTATTATAGATAAACTCTTATAAGCAGAATTATTCCACATTTTTCTTTTTTCTTTTTCTTTTTTTTAGAGACAGAGTCTCATTCTGTCACCCAGGCTATAGTACAGTGGCCCAGTCATAGCTAACTGCAGCCTCAGACTCCTGTTCTCAAGCAGTCCTCCTGCCTTAGCTTCCCAAGTAGCTGGGACTACAGGCACATGCCACCATACCTGACTAATTTTTTTATTTTTTATTTTTGTAGAAATGGGGTCTTGATGGGATACCCAGGCTAGTCTTGGGCTCCTGGGCTCAAGTGACTCTCCTTCCTGGGCCTCCCAAAGCTCTGGGAGAACAGGTGTGAGCCACAGTACTTGGGCCGTGCTTATCCTTCTGTATCTGACTTCTTTCACTTAGCCCAGCATCTTAAGTTTCATCCATGTTGTAGCATATATCAGAATTTCCTTTTTCTGACTGAATAATAATCCATTGTTTGTACATATCACATTTTTCTATCCACCCTTTGATTGATGGACATCTGGGTTGCTTCTGTCTTTTTGCCATTATGAATAATGTGGCAATAAATGTTGGCAGACAAGTACTACATATCTGTTTGAATCTAGTTTTCAGTTCTTTCAATGTGTACCCAGGAATGGAATTGCTGGATCATAAGGTAATCTGTATTTAACTTTTTAAAGGATCTTCCAGCTATTTCCCACAGCAGCATATTTCCTAACTATCTTTTCATTTTTTTGACAGTATCCTTTGAAGTACAAAAGGCTTTAATTATTTTTTATTTTTTGGGATTCATCGAGGGTACAAAGAATTAGGTTACACTGATTGCATTTGTTAGATAAAGTCCCTCTTATAATTATGTCACCCCCAAGAGGTGTGCCAAATACCGTAACCCCCCATCCACCTTCCTCCTCCCTGCTCCCACTCTCTCATTCCCCTATGCCCCACCATGTATTAGGTCATCTGGCACCTTCATATTAGAATTAAGTACGTTGGATTCTTGCTTCTCCATTCTTATGATGCTTTATTGAGAGGAATGTGTTCTGCCTCAATCCAAGTTAATACAAAAGATGTAAAGTCTCCATCTAATAATGGCTGAATAGTATTCCATGGTATACATATACTACAGTTTGTTAATCTGTTCCTGGGTTGGTGGGCATTTAGGTGGTTTCCACACTAGGCATCTACCCAGAAGAAAAAAAAATCATTTCATCATAAGGACATTTGCACTAGACTGTTTATTGCAACTCAAAAGTCTTTCATTTTAATTCGGTTTTTTAAAACTCATTTTTTTTCTGCTTTGGGTGTTATCTAAGAAACCATTGCCTGACCAAGGTCATGAAGATTTATTCCTATACTCTTTTCTACTATTTTTATAGTTAACAGTTCTCACATTTAGGCCTATGATCCATTTAGAGTTAATTTTTGTTTAAGATGTTAGGTCGGGATCCTTCTTTTGCATGTAGTTATCAAATTGTCACAGTACCATTTGTTTAAAAGACTTATTTTTCCCCATGGAATTGCCTTGGCATCTTTTTAGAAAACCAATTAACCATAAATACAATAATTTATTTTTAGACAGTCAATTTTATTCCTTGACATAGGTAGGTAGATAGATATCTGCCATTAACCATTACCACATTATCTTGATTACTGTAGCTTTGAAGTGTAAGTTTTGAAAACTAGAAGTGTTGAGTTTTCTTACTTCATATTCTTTCTTGGGATTCTTTGGTTATTCTGAATATGAATTTTAAGACTAAGTTGTCAAGTTCTGCTCTCCCAGCTTCCATTGCTTCATTATTCATTCATTTAACTCCTTGGCCAAGTTAAGCTATCTTTGTAGTCTCTGAGCATATACTTGGAACCCCAGTATACAAAAGTGAGCTATTCTGTACTGAATTTTGCATGCCAAGCTTTGAGCCTTTTTCTATCCAGCAGCAGCCCTTGGAGGTCTCTGTAGAATGCTGAAGAGCTTAGTTAGAAAGCCACTAAAAGTCCTGTCAGCCCTAAAATTTGATAACTCTATAGGAATTACATTAGCAGTTAGATTGTTGAACACTGAAAATAATTTACTTGTTGCCAAATTTAATTCTCATCTTAGACACCATCCTGGACATTTTATAGTATCTGAACACTTAGGTGCAGTCAGTTCCCAAGTTACAAGTGACATAGGTTCTGTAGGTTGTTCTTGAGTTTGTATGCAAGTTGGAACAGGTACATCATATACTTGTTACTTATAATACCCTCCATTCATAAGTGTGACTCATATGTCAGTGGGATGTTTGTAACTCAGGGACTGTCTGTTATTTCCCCTGTTCCCCAAATTTTCTTTCCTTGGCTTCAATTACACATAATCTTAAGTGCAACTTAAATTCCAACACTTTCAAGAAACTTTGCCAAATCATATTAGCTCATAATAACATTTTTGCTACTAATAATCCATTATAATAGTCATTTCTACCATTCACCTGGCACTTAAGAATTGCACAAGGTGCTTTGAGCTACATAAATATGATTTAGGCCTAGATTCTGATCTAAAGAAATACAGTAGTAGAATAGAGAGGTACACAGTAGTTATTGAGTTGAAAGTAATGAATGCCACAGGAGAAAAACAGATAGATGGAACTATTCCAGAATCCTCTGGAACTTAAGGAAAATAAAGATACCTTCTTTGCCCTGGGAGCATAGGACAGAGTACCCCAGAAGAAATGAATTAGGTTTTGAAAGGCCTTCCTGACTTAGGAACAGCATGAATCAAGGCAAAAGTAGGAAAGCATGAGATGGTAGGTAGTTTGGTTTGATTAAGAAGGGCAATAGGCTCAGCGCCTGTGGCTCAAGCAGCTAAGGCACCAGCCACACACACCTGAGCTGGCAGGTTCGAATCCAGCCCGGGCTGCCAAGCAACAATGACGGCTAGCTGGGCATTGTGGCAGGCACCTGTAGTCCCAGCTACCTAGCTGGGCATTGTGGCAGGCACCTGTAGTCCCAGCTACTTGGAAGGTGGAGGCAGGAGAATCGCTTGAGCACAGGAGTTGGAAGTTGCTGTGAGCTCTGATGGCACAACACTCTACCCAGGGTGATAGCTTGAAAAAAAAAAGGACAATAGTGGGATATAACAATTCAAAAGTTAACCAGAGCTGGATATGGTTTTATTAGTTGTCTTTTTTTTTTGTTGTTGTTTACTTGTTTAAGAGAGAGAGAGACAGACATACACACATGGAGTCTCACTCTATCTTTCAAGCTAGAGTGCAGTGGCAAGCAACATCATAGCTCACGGCAGCCTCAAACTCCTGGGTTCAAGCAACCCTCCTGTCTTTACCTCCCATGTAGCAGGACTTCAAGCACCCACCATGGCTGGCTAATTTTTCTATTTTTAGTAGAGATGGGGTCTTGCTTTTTCTCAGGCTGGTCTCAAACTCCTGAGGCAAGCAATCCTGTCTCAAACTCCAGAGTGCTAGGATTACAAGTGTGAGCCACCATGACCAACCTGTTATTTGTCTTGTTATAATGTGTATGTATTGTTTTCCTAATTATGTTATAAATACTCTGAAGACAAAAAGTATGTCTTAAACTTTTATTCTTTTGCAGCAGGGCTATGGGTAGAGGAGTAGTATTCAGTAAAATTTTGTTTAATGTATGAAAGGTAGAAACAGTAGTTTTCTAAACAAGCATTGCTCAAGATAACTTTTCTTGTCATACCTTTCTGCTTACTTAGACTGTACTTTAGAGCTCCATAGTAATGGTTCCTTATAGCTGAGGTCCTTAAGGGATTAAAAAAATGGGGATAGGGACAATTGTATGTCCAATTAACAGTACTCAATTTAATTCATTCCTCCAAATGACAGGAGAAATGATGGTTTGAGCTAAAAAAAGAATATTTAAAAAAAACTATGTTTGAAATTCAAGTCTCAAAGCTTTTTAAAAAATATTTGTTGTATTGTATTTTCCTGGGATTTAGGTTTTATTTAACCACAAATGTTTTTAAAAGAAATTAAGAGTTAAAAAACTGTACCCAAGAATTATGTTGAACTATGATGTGTGAGTGACTTTTTTTTCTCCTTCAAAATTGTTCTAAAATATTGTTTTGTGTGATTGAAAAAAGTTATAAACATCACCTGCTCTACTGAAGCACTGGTTTGTATTGTTATAAATTCCTGGTACTCTTGGTCTCCATGAAAAGAGCATGTTATATATACGTATAACAAAAAAGCAAGAAAATTGAGCATGTTGCTTTCAGCCCTTTCCAACAGCATATGCTAATTCTTTTCATATTTATAAAGCAATATGTACTTGACAAATTAATTTGAAAAATACACTTAGTGCAGGGGAGACTTTTTGTTATTTCAAAAGAGCAAACAAATTATCATGACTTTCAAAAGCCATTTATTACAGATTCTTATGGCAAAGCAATTCATTCTTTTTCAATTATATGTTTTGTTTTAAACTTTCTATGTCATGTATTAGGTGAAAAACCATTTCGCTGTGATGAATGTGGTATGAGATTCATACAGAAATATCATATGGAAAGGCATAAGAGAACTCATAGTGGAGAAAAACCTTACCAGTGTGAATACTGTTTACAGGTAAGAGATATGCTTTTAAATTCTTCTATCCTAATTAAATTACAAAATAATCCTAATAAATTATATGAGAAAATATTATTTACTACTGAGGAACTTTCTAACTCATTGATTAGATTTATAATAGACAGTTGGCTCGGTGAATTTATGCGCAATATTTGTGTTATATGTCTTCTTCTTAATTTTTTGTTTCTTTTTTCTCTTCTTGGTTGACCTGAAACACAAACAAAACCCACTACCAACTACTGAATTCCACAGTATTTTTCCAGAACAGATCGTGTATTGAAACATAAACGTATGTGCCATGAAAATCATGACAAAAAACTAAACAGATGTGCCATCAAAGGTGGCCTTCTGACATCTGAGGAAGATTCTGGCTTTTCTACATCACCAAAAGATAACTCACTGCCAAAAAAGAAAAGGCAGAAAACAGAGAAGAAATCATCAGGAATGGACAAAGAGAGTGCTTTGGACAAATCTGACCTGAAGAAAGACAAAAATGATTACTTGCCCCTTTATTCTTCAAGTACTAAAGTAAAAGATGAGTATATGGTAGCAGAATATGCTGTTGAAATGCCACATTCTTCAGTTGGGGGATCTCACTTAGAAGATGCATCAGGAGAAATACACCCACCTAAATTGGTTCTCAAAAAAATTAATAGTAAGAGAAGTCTGAAACAGCCCTTGGAGCAAAATCAAACAATTTCACCTTTATCCACATACGAAGAAAGCAAAGTTTCAAAGTATGCTTTTGAACTTGTGGATAAACAAGCTTTACTGGACTCAGAAGGCAATGCTGACATCGATCAGGTTGATAATTTGCAAGAGGGGCCTAGTAAACCTGTGCATAGTAGTACTAATTATGACGATGCCATGCAGTTTTTGAAGAAGAAGCGGTATCTTCAAGCAGCAAGTAACAACAGCAGGGAATATGCACTCAATGTGGGTACTATAGCTTCTCAGCCTTCGGTAACACAAGCAGCTGTGGCAAGTGTCATTGATGAAAGTACTACAGCATCCATATTAGATTCACAGGCACTGAATGTGGACATTAAGAATAATCATGACAAAAATGTTATTCCAGATGAGGTACTGCAGACTCTGTTGGATCATTATTCCCATAAAGCTAATGGACAGCATGAGATATCATTCAGTGTTGCAGATACTGAAGTGACTTCTAGCATATCAATAAATTCTTCAGAGGTACCTGAGGTCACCCAGTCAGAGAATGTTGGATCAAGCTCCCAAGCATCCTCATCAGATAAAGCCAACATGTTGCAGGAATATTCAAAATTTTTGCAGCAGGCTTTGGACAGAACTAGCCAAAATGATGCCTATTTGAGTAGCCCGAGCCTTAACTTTGTGACTGATAACCAGACTCTTCCAAGTCAGCCAGCATTCTCTTCCATAGACAAGCAAGTCTATGCCACCATGCCCATCAATAGCTTTCGATCAGGAATGAATTCTCCACTAAGAACAACTCCAGATAAGTCCCACTTCGGACTAATAGTTGGTGATTCACAGCACTCATTTCCCTTTTCAGGTGATGAGACAAACCATGCTTCTGCCACATCAACACAGGACTTTTTGGATCAAGTGACTTCTCAGAAGAAAGCTGAGGCCCAGCCTGTCCACCAAGCTTACCAAATGAGCTCCTTTGAACAGCCCTTCCGTGCTCCATATCATGGATCAAGAGCTGGGATAGCTACTCAATTTAGCACTGCCAATGGACAGGTGAACCTTCGGGGACCAGGGACAAGTGCTGAATTTTCAGAATTTCCCTTGGTGAATGTAAATGATAATAGAGCTGGGATGACATCTTCACCTGATGCCACAACTGGCCAGACTTTTGGCTAAAAAAATGTGTAAATAATACTGGCACTTTAGAACAGATTAATCAAGAGTGGGGTTACTCTTTGTAAAATGGAGTGCTGTACAGATTTAAGAGCAATGCGTAATAACAAGTTAAGCTGATATGAATAGCAAGATAATCCGATAACTGCATTTTGTTTGGTTAGTCAGCATTCTTTGAACTGCCTTACATGTTGTCACCTTTGTAGAAGCAATGCATTACTTGTTTTAGATCAGAAACTTGCTATTCCACCTACACCAAGTTTAAAAAAAAAAGACTTTCGCACAATTGTTTCCTAACTGATAACATTGTACATTCTTAGGAGGTTAGTAATTGTGTGAATTTACTCATACTGTTTCTAAGTTTTTCAGCATAGTCATTGCACTTCAGCAGGGAATCTGAATATACTTTACAGAGTGAATTTAAAAAAATTAAATGTCAAGAGATTATGGCTTAAATAAATTAGTGTGTCCTATAGGGGGAAAAAAGAAACCAAGAAACCACCTTTTAAAAAGAATGATATGCCATATACCCTTGATTTTCATTTTGCATTATATTGACATGTGTTTTTTGAAGAAAAAAGTAATAAAAATCTGATAGTCTAAGACTCCACTATTTAAAAGCCTAATTACTTTTAAAATATGCATACTTTCAAAACTTTTACCAAAATACACAACTGTTGAAGCATTCACTTCTCTATGGAAGTATGCGTATTGGTGTCAGTTTCTTTGTACAGTTGTATCTAGATATTTTTTATGATTTTTCATGTGCAGGTATCAAGGTTTTGAAGTTTTAGTAAAAAAAAAAAATACTCTGTAGATTACATTCCCAAGAACATAATGCTTACACAAAATGTATATTCCATGTTTTAAAGCTTAATTGTATTTTACTTTACATATCCACTTCAGTTAACATAGAGCACTTAGAATCTATTTGGTATTTTTGATTTCTCAGAGTAAAACTTAGATTTTTAGGTTTGATATGGTTGTGTCATAATCATCTCATAATTGACAGTTTTAATTTTTGGCAATAAAAGGAAATTGGGGTATCTTTCGAACTGTAAAACCTGGTTTAATCCTTCTCTCTCTAGATTATTGATAGATTGGATAATTAAACAGTATCCAGAGAAACTAAAGAAATGGGCATTTTAATTGCTTATTTTATCTTGAGTTACTTTTCAATGAACACTGCTCATTACAATTTTACAAACCAAAAGTGTTTACTAATTCCAGTAACTACAATTTCTTTTTCAGCTAGATGAGTGATCGGAAGTTTTTTGTTGCATTTCAAAATCTAAATAAACTACCAACTTTATCCTTATACCATGAATGTTTTTTTTTTAATACTTTGTGTTAAAATAATATAGCATGGTACAATAAATAGTGCTTTTTTATACACATATCTATATACACACACTTTTCTGAAGAATGATGGTTTGAGTTACACATTGGACAGTTTTGATTTTTGGAAAATAACATAAGTTATATTGATTCTATTCTCTAATTTGCTCCAACATTTTTGTTTTTGTGCTTTAAATTTCCACCATCTTTGTCACAATGCACATAGTGATTATATCACCAGGGAAAAATCTAAAATTAATACTCTTCGAAGATGAAACTTTATTGTTAATTTCTATTTTAACTCTTATACTGGCTCTGTAGATCTGCATTCTTTGTTTCGATATAAAATGTTACCATTTAAATTATTATTATTTTTATTTAATGTTATCCCAATGTTCTCAATAAAGGGAACAAAGAACTATTCACTCTTAACATCCTTCATAATATTCACTTATTTTGAATATATGGATATTTTTCTGATAAGGAATATGAATTATGTTTAATGTGGTTTCCTCTAAGCTTTAGTTAGTACCTTTGCTTGAAATACTAGTTTTCCCATTTGACAGCTTTCTTTGCTGCCAAATTTTTCAAGAATTTTAGACTTCTTTGAAGTAAATATTTCCGTTCTGCCATTATTGACTCTTAGGATTGGTGTGTTGTGCATCACATAATTGCAAGAAGGCTTCATTCAGGTGAGATGTTAAAAATGGAACTGTGCCCACCTTACATTAGCATTTGTGTTTTTTGCATTGTACTTTGGATGAAAGTAGGAATTCAGTTCCTGAGCTGACTTTTTTAGAGCCTGATCAAAACTTTGTTCCATTGAGAATTTGATGTAATTCTTGGCACACTCAGTTTCTCTGTTTGTTTCAACATCACCAGCACAGTTTTTAGAATATGACTCTATTGCCGAGCACTTAAGGTAAGCTTAGGAAGGAAGGCCTTTGAAAATGATAGTTATGCAAGCAGAATTTCAGGTGTCTCATTCCTGTCTTTAACACATTTCTTTACATAATGGCAGACTTTTCTACCAGGTTGTAAGCATTTGGTGTTACTCAGCCAGCATAACTTAGTGACTTACCATTTAAATATAGTCATCACTCTCTTACTGTGAAATTCTAAATGCCTACCAGAGTTACCTGTGTGATCATCACATGATAAACATCTCAGCAGTTTTGGGTTTCCCCACTTTGGTTCAGAAAGTTATTTAATTTCTATCTGGGCATTAATAGAAAAAATAAGTAGCCTCCTGTGCTGCTTTAGATAGAAACATGGAGGATATGAGGTAACTTTTTGCAATTCATGTTCCTCATGTCTTGCAGTGAGCAAATTGTTCTATAAAACATGCTTGTACACCTCTAAACTTCTGATTAATGTGAATGAGGTGTGCTTTTTTCTCTTGGGACCTACTCTTATGTGTGAAGATGGGAAACATCACATTAGCTGAGGTAATATTTCTTGAACATCTTCTAAAAGGGTTTTTGTGTTTTAAAAATAAACTTATTGCACACATATTTCATTTGGTTTTGGATATTTGAGTGGCTCTTAAATATTCTAGATCGACATGCAGGTGTGCTACTTGCTAAGGTAGGAGTTCATCTTCCTAGCTCTGGCTGAGGATGCCAGCAGTCACGGCATCTTATCTCAAGGCAGAAGAGACCTTGTGCTCAGGGCAGATTTTGATTCCGCAAATGAGAGACATTTGCAAGGTGCCAGCTAGGTTAGATCTTTTGCCACTTCTTTCATTTTTATTAATCTGTGTTTTTAAAGGGCTGTTGAAAAATAAAGCTGGGAAACTTTAAAAATAGGCATTACTATAGTACTACATTTCTTAGAACATTTTAAACTAGAACTCATTTTTCACAGTATATTTACTTGAAGAAGCACTATTATCAATGAAAAATACTTTGAGTCTGCAATTTAATTTAAACCTTTTCCGTTTCAAATTGCTTTATTTCAGGGAAATAATTTTCCAGTTGTTTTTGCTATATTCTGCAAATAAAAATCGTATGTTTCCTTTTTTCATTTAAACTTTGGTAGGAAACAAACTAAAGCAGACAAACATTTCTTGTTATGTTTGTGGCTTTCTTTAATCCAATGGATGAAAAAGTAAAACCCTGTAAACATTATTTTATTTTTTTATGCAATACCATGCTGTAAATACGGTTCATCAAATAAGGATGTACCTATGATTGAATCTTTTAATTCTGCACAGTTAGAGTTTATATATAAACGTGTCTTGACAATCAAGGACTTTTATGTGAGTCTTCCTTTATGATGTTTATTAATGTTATGCATTCCATTTGTTTTGAAGTGAGTACCAATGTGCTAATTTGTATTGTCTGAAAGTATGTAATGTTTTTACAGCTTGTTTTTAAGAATCTGTAAATATGTACAAACAAATCACAGTACTGCTTTATGTTAGAAGGCATATGATGTTGTACTGTATGTAAGCAATAATACATAGCAGTGCTAACTTTACAAGTAGCATCAGGAAAGTTCTAAAAACATTTCAGAGTTATTAATTATCTTTATTTCATTTAATAATGATTACCTTTAATCAGTTTTTATAAGCAAATTCCATTGTTCCTCCTATTGGAACATAACACTGTTTACACAGCATATTTGAAGTTGCAGGGGAGACAGGCTAAATCTGACTTCATCTGTACTCACTTTCACTAAGCATTGAATGGCCTTACCACTCTTCTGCAAGATGGAGGAAGACCGCAAAACTTAGTGCCCATCACACTGAAGGAAGGGATGTGTTGTTGTTGTTTGGGTTTTTTCCTTCTTCTGTACTGCTACCTAACCTTGTGATTTGCTTTGGATTTCAATATTTGTTTCTGTTTTATATTTAAGCCTGTAAGTTTTGAGGTGACTTCAGCTCCATTGTGAAATAGATAGTTCTCTTCATATTTCATAGCTACATTTCAATAATTCTAAACTTTCTACTTTGATTTTTAGATACTTATTTTTCGAGCTTGATTTCTCAGCTGATGAGATGAGTTTATTCAACTTCAATACAAAGAAAGACAAACCTATTGTAGTTTGAAGTGAGTAGATATTATACTGTACAGAACAGCTAACTAATTGAACACACACATCACTGCTTTAGAAATAAAAACGCCAATTTATAAATGTATATGACCTACATTTTATAGGAAAATGTTTTTAAATGCTAGTCATTTATATAATGTGCTTTGAAGGATTTGCTAGTCCACTTCTGTCACTTTTTAGTACACTGGTATCTTTTATATGTAATGTATGCTTTTTATTATTGTAGCAGAGCATTTCAGTAGAAAGATTTTTGCAACAATATGGGGGAAATTTTTCATTGTTGGATTTGAATTATACTGGATTTTATCTGTGTAGTCTTGTCTTTATTTTAATGCTGTCTGGAAGGGAACTTGGTATCCAAATAAAGCAGGTAACCTCATTTTACTTCAAGGGCATACTGTGTAGTGCTGAATTTAATCTGAAAATCTGATTTTGAAAAGAAAACTAAGTTTATAAAGATTGTACAGAAGAAATTAAATGTGTGATGGAAATCCTGATGGCGGAGCACGTTGAATTTTCTGATATATAGTGTTATTTTCCTGGGATCTTATGCCTTCTTTGTACTTCAACTAATAAAGGAAAAACCCTGTCATTAAAAGTGTTAGGACAATAGGATATTCCGATTATACAGTATTACTTTTCTTATCCCATTTTCTGACCTTTTCTCAATCACTGTAAATTTTAATTTTCTATTTCCTATTGATAATTAAACATGTACATAATAGATACTGTTGTATAGAACTGAATAAATTGGGTTGCTATGCTTGAATGGGTAGCTAAATGGAAATATTTGATGGATAATGAAAGTTCATAAAATGTTAGAGCAAATTTACCAGGTAAAGAGGGGCCTCGTGTATCTTGGGAAAGTCAAAGCAAGTTGTTTCTTCAACTCTTAGGAAATTAGTGTGAAGAAATCAACTGCAAACTCAGTATCAGATACTAAGTGGTCTTTCCTTCCCTTCTTTTCCCCAAAAATAGGAGCACTAAATTTCAAAATCTACTCAGGTGAAAATTGCTTTGCAATGAAACTTATCACATTGAAATCTTCACTGTTAAATAAAAAAAATATTGTGATATTTTTAAATACAAACTTTTACATGAGTAGTCAGCAGCCTGACAATTGAATTTGGTAAGTCAGTATATTTTAAAGTATATTTTGCCCTCCCAATAGAATTGTTTTTAAACAATTGGGAGGATTTTTTTTGTTTGCTTAAATTTTTAGTGTTACTGTAAAAAAGTCTTGCTCGACCCCATATGCTATAAGGAACTGCTGAGCCTTTATAATACAATGAAAGCTTGTTTCATGCATAGACATGGAACATAAAAATGTCCTTTCAACTATTCTTAAAAGGTTTAATGAGTTTCATGGCTTTTGGCACAATTGTCGTATAGTTAACCTTGCCCTTTGGAGTTTATAATACCATTTTATGTATTGTGATACTAAAGGAAGTTTTTGCTTTATTTTAAATTGAATTATTAGACTAATATTTGCAAATTCTGCATTTCAATGTGGCTGTTTGAAAATAAAAAATACAGAATACAGTTTTATGGATAATTTTCTAGCTGAATTTTTCACAGTATTCTGAACCAAATAACTTATGGTAAATATGCAAAAACTGTGGTGCATAGACAGTTAATATTAAAGGGAAAAGGATGTCTGTGTGGAATTTAAGTTATACAAATTGGGAACAATTTTCAGGGCCTTTGCTTTAGCTTTGTGTGGAATGTTATTAGTGCTACAATGCAAGAGTCAAATGTTACTGTCATTTAATATTTTAGACTTGAAATGTGTTATTTTCTTTACAGATTTTATTAACCCACCATTAGTAGCATACGAGTACATGGGTTTTTTTTTTTTTTCTTTCATCATTGGAGATATGTTTTCATCCATCAATCACCTAGCCAGTACCCTATCTTGTGACCAGTGGGATGCATTGTAAGAAAGCTGTCTGCAGTTAGGAATGCAGTCTGGGTCCACGGGACAAATTTAAATTAATTGGCCCTTGCAGAGATGAATCCTAGGACCTTGGCCTTATTAGCATGGTGCTTTAACCAATTGTATATAATAATACCATTGATAGTTTACTGAAGCATTTCCTAGATCCCAGTTTTTCTTGAATGATTAGGAATGATGGGTAGAGGGGTGGGAAGATAACTCTACATGATACTTCTCCCATCTTCTGAAGATTATAAGAAAAAATAAAATTGAAGTCACTTGAATTAATGTGTTGTCATTGAGTCTTAATTGACAATTTATCAAGTACAAAGTAACATGAAAGTTTTTCTGATTATATGTTTGGATAGAATTTTTTTTAAATTATTTTCAGAGTGCTGGCAGTTCTGTTTATCTCCCTTTGGTAAACCTGATAAGGTGTTAGAAATGAATTCTGTCCAGATGATGGATAAAGAATTGGTGGAGGTTAATAGCTTTAAGTGAACTAAAGCTTAAGTTTGGGTCTCAATTTTAGTTCTTTTGTCATTTTCAAATATAAAAAGGACAGACTAAAACATTTTACCCACACACTCGTGCACATGTATAATGCATATGTGTAAGAGCTTCGCTGTGAAGTGTAGTGCTGTGAATGAGATTGACGTTTCAAAATGATTTTTCAATGACTGGGAAAACTCAAGATTTAGAACTGGATTTGAATTGTAAAATAGAGAACATTTGAGCATTGCATGTTTACCTACTTATACAGGTGAACTTTTAAAGTTGTTACCACTTTAATGTTCCCTAGCTTCTCCCATTCGTGATAAGATTCTGAAACTAACACTTCTGGGGAAGGGAGCCAAAGAAGTACAATACCCATGATAGTAATGTGTGTTTTCTGATTCTCTATTTGCTGGAGTGTATTTTTTTTTCTTGTTTGTTTGTTTTTGACCCTGCTTTCGTTAGCTTTGTTCACCTATGTAGTAATAGGCATTGTGCTTGATGTAAATAATAGATGGTTGAGGCTAATAGCATCTTAATTGACCATGTGAAAGGTATTTATAGTGGTATGGATTACCGGTTGCAGTATTGTACTTTAGATTATTAAACATTGAGTGTTAAGATGTGTTGGGCACTGTGCTGAATACATTCAGTTACCTCAACAGATTGATAGTACGATTATTCTATTTTAGGATACTTTTCTGAGAATATAATTTCAGTAAATTTCAGAAGATAGAAAGTACATACAGGCTGGCTCAGTGCCTGTAGCACATTGGTTACGGCGCCAGCCACATACACCGAGGATGGCGGGTTCCAACCTGGCCCAGGCCAGCTAAACAACAATGACAACTGCAACAAAAATGGGCATTGTGGCAGGCGCCTGTAGTCCCAGCTACTTGGGAGGCTGAGGCAAGAGAATTGCTAAGCCCAAGAGTTTGAGGTTGCTGTGATACCACGGCACTCTACAACCAGGGTGACATAGTGAGGCTCTGTCTCAAAAAAAAGAAGGAAAATAACGAACAGGCCAATATAGTGAAAATAGAGAACATTGTTAAAAATTATCCCCTACTTAAAATAATAAACTTAGAGATAGTATCCAAGCCTGCACTGTGGAAATGAGGTAATAGACTTTGTTTTGAAGGAAATGACCTATCACAGGAGTGCGAGATTAACGCTATGGAGCTATTCACAAGCTTGAGGGTAAAAATATACTAAAGGATCACATGTGCCCCATTGGATGGTTGGAAATGGGTCCTGGAGGATGCTTTACTGGAAGTAGGACTAACTGAATCAAGGCTATTATTCTAGCACAGTCTTCATGAAGACATGCAATATTTTAAATCCCTCGAAGTCATAAATTACTGTTTAGTCCTCCCAGATGACAATTACATTTATAGTATTCCCCATGTTAAATAACTTTCATTAGTCCCTAATTATCTGACACTCTTCCTTGGCCGTTTCCTTCAAAGTGTTTGTACCACTGTAAAACCTGTAGTTTGCCCTTTGCTTATCTATGAGAGCTTCAGCACCATCACTTAGCTTTTGTCCTGGGCAATATGAGGATTAAGACTGATTGCTGGGGCATGAAGTAAAATGGAAGACGGGTGTGGAGGAGTAAACATATGTGAATAACTCAGGACCTCACAGAAGATGATTTGGCTGAGAGTGGTTGGTTTGTGTATTTTATGCAGCTGGCATTCAAAGTGTTGGCAGGGGGTGGAGGGATATACACAGAGTCTAGTAATCTATATGTGAAAATATTCTTCAAAAAATATTTGCAAGGCAGCATAACCAACACTGTATGGGATAGCTTGAAGTGAGCTATGGGTGTTTTTGTTTGAGGATGATTCTGAGCCAGTAGAAGTGTAGTTTGATAATACTCTATAGGCTGCATAAGCAAATCGGGCATAAGGTGAACAGGACACTATACTATTCTGCCTTGACCTATTTGCCTAGTGTTGTTCAAATCTCTTACCCTTCCCGAGCCTCACCTTTTTCATCTGCAGAATGAGGATAATGAAACCCATTCGAGTTACTGTGAATGTTGAATCATTTGAGATAACTTGTAAACTGCAAAGCACTAAACACATACTCTTGATAGACTTAAAAAGTGACACAAACTACAGCAGAGTTGGACAAGTGCTGGAAGCCTCATTACACGTAAAACAGAGAGTGTAGTAAATAACTGACTTGCAGACAACATATCTTCCAAAGGATTGAAGAAGATATGAGAGAGCCAGACTATCTGGGTTTACTTGACCCATAAGTAGCTAATGAGGTGGAAGTGATGGGAATTTTGTAAGGAAGAGATTACTTGTCATGTAGTTTGTGTTCACTGACAAATGGAGTACAGAATATTATCAAGCACCTGCCCTAAACTTTAGAGACAACTTTAGAATGCAAAAAGTTTGATTTTAAAAAGTATGATTTCCTCAAGCAGCTAAGGCACCAGCCACATACACCTAAGGTGGTGGGTTCGCATCCCCAGCCCGGGCCTGCCAAACAACAATGACAGCTGCAACCAAAAAATGGTCAGGCGTTGTGGCGGGCGCCTGTAGTCCAGCTACTTGGGAGGCTGAGGCAGGAGACTCGCTTGAACCCAGGAGTTGGAGGTTGCTATGAGCTGTGATGCCATGGCACTCTACCCAGGGGGACAGCTTGAGGCTCTGTCTCAAAAAAAAAAAAAAAAAAGTATGATTCCATCGTCAGAGACCCTGAAAAGGATGGAACATTCTGGAGAAAGTCTAAACAATGTTGATGTGTGTTGCAACACATGAGAAACAATAGGAAGAAATCCTACCAAGGCGGGGACATACTGTGGTGGAAGTCCCAGCTTTTCCTGAGGCAGAAGCATAATCATGGATGCTGTGAGGTTGGTGTGTTGCAGCCAGCTCTTCTCGGTGGGAGGAAGGAATGCATGTCTGTGTGGAGACAGTGAATTTTCCCTCTTATTTTTCCCTTTCATTTATTTTTCTTTGGTCATTTCTCTCCCTTCTTTGCTATGTCCTTTGTTTTCTTCCTCTTGAATGACTACATATGTACCATCACAGGTATAAATCAAAGAGAAATGACTGGTGGTATATGATGCCCTGCCTCTCATGCAAGTCAGGCTTTACTTAAGTGTTTTTTAGTATTAATATTTCAGAAAAATTCAAAATAATGTGTTCATTAGGAGAAGATTGTGAAGCCCTTGGATTAGTTTGTATACTTTTTTTTTCTTAAGTAGAAACAGGGTCTCTCACTGTTGCTCATATGCTCCTCCCACCTCATCGTCCTCAGCAGCTGGGGCTATAGGTAGGTACCACCTGGCTAGGTTGTCTTCTTTTTTAAATACAGACAGGGTCTTGCTATGTTGCCCAGGTTGGCTTTGAAGTCACGTCTCAAGCAATCCTCTTGCCTCAGTCTCTCGCAGTGCTAAGATTACAGGTGTGAGACACCATGCCAGCCTAGTTTGTAATCTTAAAGACATCTAGTTAGTTCACAGAGCATTAAGGCTGCTTCACCCATAAGCAGGTATGAATAAATGAACAGGCAATGTTACAGGTTAAAGGAGGCATTAGGAATGCTATTCGAAGGTATTAGAAATGGTAGTGGAGATTGAGTGGCATTAAGATGATGGTAGGTTCCAAGAGCCTGGAAATGTCAGAATTCTGCATTCAGCCATAACCTGCACTTTCCACAACCTTCTAAACAAGATTCCTAAAGGAGACACATAAGAATCAATGGCTACGGGGAAACAAGTACTTTCTTTATACTGGTCCTGTTTCCCAAACCCTAGTATAGAAATAGGCCAAATGATGTGGCTAGAACTAAAAGGCCTCTAGCACCATTTCCTTTCCCATGGCACCTTACCACCATCTGGCTGGCCAGGGCATCTCAATTTATAAGAGTAGAATGAATAAAGAGTGGGATAGCCAGGAGTCCTGATGAGTGAGTGTGCCCTGGCCCTTTTCCCATCCCTGTTGCATAGAAAAAAAAGCAGTCAAAAAGAGACATGTCCACAAGTGTGGTCTATTAATGGAAAATGGCCTTGCTGGTTACTGGATGTGGTTCAGTAAGTATAATGTCATCAATCAGGTTGGCAACCATGGGGGGCAGGGCTTGTGAATATTCTCAGATTCTTTGAGACCCTCCCTCCCTTTACTATTGCCACAGCCCAAGCCACCTCCAGTCATGCCTGGAGTCCTGCAAGCTTCTGCAGTTGCACTCTTGTTGGCCTCCAGCTCTTGCTCCAGATAATAACCATGGGAAACCCTCCAGAAGCTTCCAATTGCTATTTGGATGAACAGGAAACCCCTTACCTTGGCCCTGTGTGGTCATCTGCTGCCTTCATCCCAGCCAGCCTCTCAGCCAGCCTCTCCTCTCAGCTCTTTCACTGCTGGGCTGCTTTCAGCTTCAAATGCCAAAAAGGCGCTATTTTCTCTCTATGCTCTACTAAACTCCCCACTCCCACTCTATCTTTCAGATTTTAGACATAGCATCATCTCATAAAAGTTTATCCTGAATTTCCTGATTAGATAATTTCAACTGTTTCAGGGTCTCAGACTACTCTATATGATTATTCTAGCATGGATGGCTCTGTGTGTAATGCTGTGTTTATCAGCATGAGAATAATTATTCTCTGCCCTTTCTGTCCAGAATGATATTGCTCCCCATTGTGTGTTATGAGAGCCATAATGTTTGGTGACAATCAAGATATTTGGTGACTGATTAAAGGAGAAGATCCAGACTCTCTGAGTCATATCCAAGGCTGCAAAGAGCAAGCTATAAATAAGAAAACTGAGGCTCAGACTCATCAAGGTCATATAGTGAAAAGGGAGAGTTAGGACTGAAATTCAGACCTGAATTCTCTCATCTACACTCTTAAAGGTCTAGCGTTGGGTATTCCATATATGATATTTGAGTAAATGCTCAATGTTGATATCACATTGTTGTCACAGTAAGGCTGCCACTGCCATCATAAAATAAACCGGTCCCTGTTTGGTAAGCTCCTTTCTACATCACCAGGCCCTTGCCAGTGACAGGTGCCAGGTGGCTGATGGAGGGAGAATAACTTTCTCTTGCCAGAGGGCAAACCCCCAAAGTCAATAAATGGCTTAGATCCTGGAGGAGAACCTGCTTGACAGGAGCTGGGGACACCTGACAGCTGGGCAGGGCAGTGGTAGCCCCTCCCTCTAACTCAGCCCTGCTGGGATCCCAGCAAGAGGCTGGTGCCTGTAGGGTCCCTCCCAGGAGCTCGCGGTCTGTGTGAGGGGCACATAGGCACATTCTTCACTCAGGTTTGCATCTCCTGACTCTCCCTTCCAACTCCCAGCAATGCCTGGCAGCCCTATGGACAGATTTCCCTCGTGGATCTGGGGCTCTTGGAAGTGCATTTCAAAGTCCAGGAAGAAAGAAAACTTTGTTCTGTGTCTCTTTTCACTTGGACTAAGGAAGCTGCATTGTACAGAGGGGAGAGCCTGGTACTAGAACCAGACCTAGATTCAATCCTGGTTCTACCCTCAGAGCTAGAAAACTTTTCTGGGTGCATGCAGAATTCCTGTAATTCTTTTAGAAAAAGGCAGATATGCTCTAAGGGAGTGTTTCACCATAACCAACTAGAAAAATTATACATATATGCAGTATATATAATTACTATAAATAATGTCTTTAGTAAGTTACCTGTGCTTCCTCCGTGACATATTCACACTTTCTGCATCACTGAAAGTGCTAACCACAGTAAGACACCACTAACAAGATGTTTCTATTTATCAGGTGTTTTGGAAAGGGAGAAAAACCCTGCTGGGCTAGAAAGTTCATAATTTTCTTTTTCTTTCTTTCTTTTTTTGGCACCCTCAGTAGAGCACTATGACATCATAGCTCACAGCAACCTCCAACCTCCAACTCTTGGGCTCAAGTGATTCTCTTGCCTCAGCCTCCTGAGTAGCTGGGACTACAGGCACCCACCACAATGCCTGGCTATTTTTAGAAACAAGGTCTCCCTCTGGCTTGGGCTGGTCTTGAACCTGTGAGCTCAGGCAATCCACCCGTCTCAGCCTCCCACAGTGCTGGGATTACAGGCATGAGCCAGAGCCCAGCCAAAAGTTCATAATTTTCAACCTTGGCTGTGCATTAGGATCACCTGAGGAGTTTAAAGAACATACTCTAGGCCCCACCCCAGAACAGTTAAGTAATTAGGGCAGAATCTCTGAGGGTAACTCCCCCCCAGTTCTTGGTATTTTCTCAAATACCCCCTAGGTGACTGTATGGGTTAGCCAGGGATTATAAAGTGCACACCAGTCTAGCTAGGGCTTAGGCTGTGAGATACGCTGTATACAAACATATTCACATCATGATTTTCAACCTGTTTTCACATTTCTATTCTGGTTGACTCTGTGTAAGCTCTGATCCCTCCCCAGGGTTCAGACTTTCTAACAAATGAGGTCATCTTTCAAAACAGGGTTTCTTTGCCAGCCTTCACACAGGGGGCAATTCTCAGCACCAACCACTGGAAGGAAAGAAGAGAAGGAGCTTCTGTCTATGATTTAGCCAGGTAAGACCCACAGAGCAATAGCCTCATTGTGTGCTTCAGCTGGAATCTGAGTTGTCACTGAATAGGAAAGAAAGGTGGGTGGCACTTGTGGCTCAAGGAGTAGGGCGCCAGCCCCATATGCTGGAGATGGTGGGTTCAAACCCAGCCCCAGCCAAAAACTGCAAAAAAAAAAAAAAGGTAAGTTTAATAACAGTAGTGTTTTGTTTTGTTTTGTTTTTACATAGTGGGGCTACAGTAATGGTGAATTCAGTGAAATGAATAAAAATATTTTGAAATCAAGCAAAATATGTTTTACCTTGGTTGGACGCACTATGTATTTGCTATCCAATGCTGCATAACAAATTACCCCAAAACTTAGTGGCTTAAAATAATTTATTCTCTCTCATGGTTTCTGTGGGTTAGAAATTCGGACAGAACCCAGCAAGCGTAGCTTATCTTTTCTCCTTCAGTATCTGTAATCTCAGCTGAAGGCTTGTTTCATTCACATGTCTGGCAATTGACATTCACGTGTAGCCTGGGTTTCCTTAAAACATGGTAGCTGAATCTTAAGAGTAGGTTTACTGAGAGTGAGGAAGCCAGGCAGACTTCCTATTACTTTATGGCCTAGCCTAGGAAGTCAAGCAGTGTCATTTTTCTCATTTCTATTGGTTGAGGCACTTTAAAAGATCTGCTTAGGCTCAATGGGAGGGAATATAGGCCCCATTTCCTTTGGAAAGAATCCCAATATCATATTATAAGAAGAGCATTTGAAATGGGATATTAGGGCAGCTATCTTTGGAAAATACAATCTGCCCCACGTTGATTGTCTTTTTAATTTTCTTACTCATTTCCCTCCCCAGACTCCCAATTAACATGTGCTCATTGTAAGAAACAAATTCAATAAAAACTGAGAATTTATACACCAACATGGATTTCTTCTCCCACTTTACTATCTGAATTCTACTTCCTAGAGATAACCACTATTAACAGATCAATGTGTATTTTTCTATACAAACTATATACATATATAAACATACACTAAGTTTTTAAAATGATAGCACTATACATTATTCTGCAACTTACTATTTTATGCATGATTATGTGATAAACAGAGTTCTATGTTATTATACATACACCTAATTCTTTCCAATGCTGGCTGTGATAGTGTGCCTTATAGCATAACTTACTTAAATAGTCTTCTGTTGATAGACATATAGGTCATTATCATTTATTTTTAATTATTACAAAATAATGATGTGATGAACATCCTCATTCTGGTCATATAGGATAATATCTTAAAAATGCGAATATTTTGTTCAAAGGATATGCAGGATACAATTTTTAAACATGAGAGTGGGTTTAAAGTTAGTTTCATTGTTAGAAGTCTACATTAAGCAAGATACACATTTTTCTTTGCAAATGGGCAGGTTTCTCTATCTAATTTTAACATGAAGAAAAGAAACATGTTTGTTCTTAGGTTTAGAAGATGCTTATAAGCTTTGAAGAGAACTTCTCACTTATATAGAAAATGATGAATGGCAGGAAGTAGACGGTTATGAAGAGAGGGGATACATTTCCTTTTCTAATGTTTTTAACTGAGGCTGATTTGGAATTGAACATGGATTCTGCAAAGGTCACAGTGACTCATAGAAGGTTGTCAGAAGGTAACAGCAAACATGAAACCAAATTGAGGCACAAAAAGTGTCATGTATGACCCAAAAGTGAATAAAAAAGATTACTGGCCATACAGATGAATAAATGGACATATAATCAGCCTTATGATCTGTAGGTTGTTTCTGTGGTTCAACCAAAATTGGATCCAAAAAAAAAAGGACGGTTAGTTCTGTACTGCGCATGTACAAAGTTTTTTCTTGGCATTGTTCCACAAATAATACAGTATAACAACTATTTATATAGCATTTACATTTTATTAGTTATGATAAGAACTCTAGGGATGATTTAAAGTACTTGGGAGATGGGCACAGGTTATGTGCAAATATTATACCGTTTTATTTAAGGGCCTTAACCATCTGTGGATTTTGGTATCCACATGGGTGGATTCCAATAACACAAATGTGTCATCCTGTCCATCCATTGTTCACAGATGGCTAATCTGTAATTTATCTGAGGTTTTTTCCTCTTGTAGAGATGGGTTATTAAAAACGTCGTTGCCAGGAATGCAGTTCTGATGCTGCATGTTTACAACATGGATGAAACTTGAGGACGTTATGTTAAGTGAAATGAGCCAGGCACAGAGGATGAATATTGTATGATTCCACTCTTGTGAAATATGTAAGACAGGTACATTCACAGAGATGGAAAGTAGATTAGATTAGAGGTGGGCTGGGGGTAGGAGAAATGGGGAGTTATTGCTTAATGGGATACAGAGCTTGTGTTTGGGGTGATGAAAGTCTTAGAACTGGGTAGCAGTGATGGTTGTGAACATTGTGACATTGTGAATGTGTTTAACGCCACTGAATTGTATACTTGAGAATGGTTAAAATGGCAAATTGTATATTGTCATATCTACTCGCGCGCACACACAGGCCCACTCACACAGCTTCTTTGCTGAAGCAGAAAGGAGCAGTGAGGGCTCTGCCAGTGTTCCCATGGCTTTGTCTTCCCTTTTGTTTTTAAAAGAACAACCTCTATTTTTAGGGATTTTCACACAAAGGCTTGTGGGTGTGGGAAGTACTCCCAGCTGCCCTCCTGTTTCTCAAAAGCCCACATGGAAGCCTAGCAGGTTATTTAAGGTTTAGGAAATATGCCAGATTGGAAATGGAGATAATTTAATCTTTCTGTATGTTAATTTAGTTTTTTTCCTGCAACATGAGGCCCTGGAAACCTTACTTCACCCCTAGGAAAGGTGGTTTGGGGTCTCGCTGAAGGGGTGAAGGTAATTCCCCCCAGGCGGCAGGCACGCCTGAGAGCCTTGCTTGGCAACAGAAGCTCCACTCCTGGAGAGTCTGGCGGTCAGCTGGTCGGCAGCCACGCGCACTTTGGGATCCCTGGCGGACTGGGTCTCAGTCCGCGTGTCCAGATGCTTCCCCTGCACCTGCCCAAGGTGCTACGTGGCCCAGGCTCTCCCCAGTGTTGAGTGTTGGGCAATGGGAAGGCGCCTGTCTCTGGACCCCTAATCCCAGGGCTGGATACTTAAGCAGGTCGCATTGTGGATGGGTTGGCAGCAGCAGCTGGGCACTGCACCTAGACTCGGGGTGCTGGCCTGGCGGGGTGCCCGAGTCGGGGCGGGAACACTTCACCGGCTCACAGCCGGTCAGCCACGTGGCGGCGGGGCGGGGACGGGGCGGGCCGGCGCTGGGAGCTGGCTGTCCCGGAGCCGGTGAGGACTGACGGTGTGGGGGCAGGAGGGGTCGCCTCTCCTCGGAGGAGGTCTGGCCTGCATTAGGGGTCAGGCGTGGGGCCACCTTAGTTCCCCACTCCGGCTCAGGTAGGTGCTCCCCTCCACTGGTCACCCGGGCGCCTGCACACGGGCTGGCTCTTCCCGGAGGTTGGAGCACCTGGGATGCGGGTTCCTAGGTGCCCGGGCCCAGTGCAGCCGGTGCGGGACCAGGTGGGGAAGGGGGCGTAGGTCAGAGGTTGGGGGCTGCAGCGGCAGCAGGCTCTGGGCGTGCGGGACTGCCCAGGCCCTCTAGCGCATCACCTGTCAGCCGCTTTTGGCAGGACAGCAGATCACCATGTCCCAGCTTCCCTCTGGACAAACCCTCTTCCCCTACCTCCCACTCTTTCTTTTGAAGACCCCTAGGTGCGCTGTCCCTTCCTCCCCTTCGCTGGCCACTGTCACTGGTCATGTCCTTCCCACAAGCCCAGGGTTCTACTTCCTTACTTTTTCTCTCTTCCTCCCCTTTCCTCCTTCCTCCAAAATGTCCTGGGCTCCGTCCAAGTTCCAGGACTATGCTGGTGACAGGGAGCACACAGATCAGGGGACAAGGCTTCTGTGGCTACGGAGGACTCTGCTGGTGGGCTGGGGACCGCACTCTGACAATGATGCACCCACCGTTTTCTATCATCAGTCCTGGTCCCCCTGCACTTTTCTGCCCTGTTCCAGAGGCCTCCTGAGACAGCCCCTAATCTCCATTCTTCCCTCTGCTGATTGTTGCACCTGCAGCCAGTTCTACTGAGCCCATGGTGCCCTTGCCTGGATAGAGGGGCCCAGGAGGCAGGCAAGGGTGGCATGGGAGTGTAAATTGTGTCCTCAGGGCCAACCAGCTGATTTGATTGTGACCCTTAGACATTGAGGGAACTCAGGGGAGAGAGAGAGAGAGAAATGGGAGTGGCTGTGGCTCAGGACAGCAAGATTTTAGCACAGGTGGTCCCTGAAGGATGAGTGGGACCTATTTGGGTCCCAAATTGGTGAACAGGATGAGTTTCCAGATGACACAGACAATGTTTCTTCCTCAACTAGGGCCTCCCCTGGTGTTTAAGAAGGTGGACAGTAAAGTGAGAACGACGGAGGAGCCAGCCTGACTGAGGGTGCTGTTTGCCTTCCAGGGGCGTCTGCCCACCCACACCACCAGCACCGCATTTGCACAAGAGTGGCCCGGATGTCTCAGGTGCAGGAACTCTTCCACGAGGCAGCCCAACAGGTAGGCTGGGAGATGAGGGGTCACCTGACAGGGAGCTGAATGGAAGGAAACATTACAATGTACTATTTTAAATTGTCGCTGAAGTTTATTTTGGCATTCCAGTTTAATCGAGAACATATCATAGCCAACTCTTAACCATCTGTGTACAGAAAATCTTCAGTATTATTTGCAGTGGATTTTGAATCCTGGGCTCCCCACCCCATCATGGGAGAGCTCTATAAATAGAATGAAGACACAGATAATATGAACTCCTTTTAATACTGAATCAAACCAAACTAAGAAGGCACATTTATTTCTGAAAAATTCATAAATGCTGAAGCCAAATGGATTTCTGGATTCCCTGATGTTTGCTGGATTTTTCTTTTCTTTTTCTTTATCCTCACCCTGTTGATCATTAGTTACAGTAAATATTTAACAAGTAGGCAAGGAACTGAGGTAGATCTCCCAGAAAGACTTAATTCCTTAAGAAACAAAAAAATTGTACTTGGGTGTTTTTCAGGAAGCTACTTGTACCTGGGGTCTTTACCTTCACCTTGAAATTTCGCTGCCCCTTAGATTTCTCTCATGCTTTGAAGAGAGGGGCAGGGGTGTTTCCTGGCATTGTAACAGGGGATGAGCCCCTCATGGAGGGGAGAGAACCAACTCAGGGCCTCACCCTACAGGAAGGGAGCAGGGTCTGTAAGTGTCCCAAGCCAGGAGGCGGGTGAGGTAGCTGGGGTCCAGGCTTGGTGAGGGAATCCAAACTAACTAGTTGCCCTTTTTATGCACACAGGTAACATAAAGAAATGCAGCATAATGACTGGCAGGTGTTAAGTGCTCAGTAAACAGTACTACTCATTTGCCCACAGACCCAGGGCTGTGATCCTGCCCCTCACTCCTTAGGGCCTCACACTAAGCCCTGGAAGTATTCAGGCTGCTTCCACAGGAGTGGCTGGAAACTCAGAATAGCTCCTCAAAGATATTTCAGAACTTTTGCCCAGAGTTATTCCCTTCCAGTGAAAAGGGTGTGCCCTTAGTGTGGGCAGGGACCCTCAGAGATCTTGATTGGTCAGGGGCCTTCTGTCTGCCTGGGCAAGTCTCTTGCTTGCTTGCCATGTGTTTTGTTTGGGTGTGTGACACTGTACACGAGTGTTTATGCTCTCAACATGTGTTTGTGGACTATTTCCTTTAGTGGGCATGGTGTTAAGCATGAAAAAGAAACCCAGATGGAAAATGTGAGGCCCCAGGGATTCTGAAAAGATAGACAAATCAGATATCTTCTGTGAGAAGAATCTGCTCCTTTCTCCTCTGTTTAAAACTTTCAGTGGCCCCTCACATCCACCACCCCAGGTTCAAACTCCCTCACCTCAGCACTGCACAGTCTGACCCTACCTGAGTGTCGTCTGGTTCCCTACATCTTCCTCTCCATGGCACACCTTCCAGCCAAACGATACCAGTCCCCACTGTTGTCTTTCTCTGGCTTTGCCGACACTTCTCTCTTAACTGATGTGTCACTGAAACCCTCTCAGTACCTAAGGCAGTGGCTGGTATTTAGTTGAGTGACCACATGAATAGACAATAGGTAACTCCAATGCAAGTCAAATTGGCAGAAGTGCTCTAAGAGAGAGTTGATTTTTAAAATCAAATGGATATAGGCTCAGTGAGTAGGGCTCCGGTTCTATATACTGAGGGTGGCGAGTTTGAACCTGGCCTTGCCCAAACTACAACAAAAAAATGGCCGGGCATTGTGGCTGGCACCTGTAGTCCCAGCTACTCAGGAAGCTGAGGCAAGAGAATCACGTAAGCCCAAGAGCTGGAGGTTGCTGTGAGCTGTGATGCCACGGCACTCTATTGAGGGTGAGAAAGTGAGACTCTGTCTCTAAAAAATAAATAAATAAATAAAATGGATACAGAAGCCTTTGTGTCACCTCCTTTTCTCTCAAATTCTGAACATTGAGGGTTTGGACAATGTCCATTGTCCAGTGTCAAGGCCTTTGGTGTTCACTGTCTAGGCACATTCCAGGTCCATCTGTTTCTCTCTCCACCCCCTGCACTGTCATGTCCAGGCTGCCATTTCTTGATTGATTTATTCATATCCTCCTAACTTCCTTCTCCACATTGCTACTAAAAAGATTCTTTTATAAAGCCAAAGGAAGGAAGGGAGGAGGGAAGGCAGGCAGGCACTTCTCTGCTTAAACCCCTTCCATAGCTTCTCACTACCTTCAGAATTCAGTTCAAACTCCTTGTCTTCGCCCCCAAGGCCCTCTGTGCTGTGACTGACCTCTCCAGTGCCTGCAGCATCCTGTGTCACTGCTCTTATTAATGTAGCACTGAGATGAGCTGTCTCTTTTATTTATTTGTTTTTTGGTATTTAGAATCTGTTTTAATGAAAACATTCTCATCATTTTTAAACAATTTGCATTGTTTGGTCTGAAGCTGTTCTGGCATCAGGACTTAACTTTTCTGCTCTACAGGTTTCAGGTGCCGCTGTATTACTCATCCTCCAGTGCTCTTGAGACACGTGTTAGCCATGTCCCTCTGTGGGAAGTCCTTGTGGAGCTTCAGGGGCTTGATTCTTATCAAATGTTTGACCACTTTCAGTTTTGCATTCACTGAAGGGATATTCTTGTGAACTTGAGGGGTATGTGCTTTTTCTAATCCAAGCATCTTTGTTGTATCTTTTCCCCAGTATGGACATCTTTTTGTACTTTTTATTCTAGTAAAAGTACAAAAAGTGGTTAGGGGGGTTCTGTGGATCCCCACCATACTTTTCATGATCTGCAGGAGAAGGCTGAAACACTTTATCTGGAATTCTTAACTTGGTAAATTTGTGACAAATCCAATCTGTACAAACAAGAGACTCCGTGCCTTTTGTCACAGTCTGTAGTCTGCCTAATGGCCTCTGAACTACTATACACAAAATCCCTGTCATAATTGTGGTGATTATTCTCTTTAGAGACCCAGGCTTAAAGTCCAATACTTTTGGCCACTTAGTCTCCACTTACTTGGCACTTTGCCCGCCAAATGCTCCACATGAGCTGTTTCTTTTCTATCTTTGTTAAGGTTGTAAACTTATGAAGTTCAGGGACATGTTTTATTTATTTTTGTATCTCTAGTACCTGGCATAGTGCTTGCCAGATTGAGTATGTTCAATGGATATTGGGCCTCCTGAGCTGAACTCTCCTGGCTAAGGGTTGGGTGAGCTGCCAGGAAAATAAGAAAATGATGATAACTCTCAGTAATGCTGAGCACCTAATATGTATTACCTCATTTAATCTTCACAACATTCTGAGGTAGATGTGATTATTTTGATTTGACAGATGAACTGTATCAGTTAAAACCCAGGTGTGTTTGATGTCAAGGTTGAAGCTTTAATCCTCTTTGCGACATAGTATATGCTTCCTGCTGCATTGGTATAAGCAAAGCTGCCCAGATGGCAAGTCAAGGGTCCCTGTAGGGGCACAGAGAGTAGGCTGGGGGGGTAATGTATTTGAAGCTGAACTTGAGAAGTTGCTGGCCCTCAAGAAATTTCCTGTGAACCTTTTTTTTTTTAAACCTTTAGTCTTGGGGTTGGGAGCTCAGGAATTCTACTCTGAGCTTTGAGGCCTGCAGAATACAGTGGGAAGACAGGCTAGTGGGTATTGTGCCAGACCCTGCAGTCTTGACCTGCTCTTCTCTTGGTCACTGTGTCTGTAAAGTAGCACAGGTGAAGTCTGGCAAAGTGGGGATATTATAGGTTAGGTAGAGAGGTGAGTGAATGGATTCTTGCTTTGGCTTTAATAATTTTAGGACCAGATGGAGTAACCTTCTGTGTGTGTGTGTGTGTGTGTAGGTTGGTCAGTAATAAGTGGAGCAGCTGAGAAGGGGCTGTAGGTCCTGGGGTTAATGGTGTGGTGATTGAGGGTGCGTGTGTACCTTGCTGCCTGGGTTCAAGTACTGACCCTGACATTTTGTGACCATGAGCAAGTCCTGTAGCTTTGCTAAGCCTCCATTTCCTCACCTATAAACTGACTGCCTAGTGATAAAATGAACCCTAGAGAATTTAGAAAATTTAAAGAGATAATTCTTGTCAATATTTAGTGTAGTGCTTGATTGGTTCATAGTAAGAATTTGGGAAATGTTGGTTAATTATAAAACTAGGTGGGAATTATGTATTTAGGGCATAAGGGTAGTATAAGTAATCTGAGGGATCAGTTGGCAATACACGTGGGACTCAGCACAGGAAGTCGGGCAGAAGAGCAAGGCAGGAGCCTCAAGTTCAGAATCACAGCACCGGCCAGCACCAGGGGTGGGACTTCTTTCTGGGCAGCCCGCTGGGTGGGCAATCCATGGAGCAGGGTGATACTTTCTAGGCTTAGGTGAGTGTGGAGTGTGTTTGGGAACACGTGTGTGCATTTGAGGACCTACTGCACTGCTGGCCTGTCGAGTCTTGCTCCAGGAGCCTCTGCCCCGAGGCACTTTATTAGGTGTGCTTCATGGTAGATTGGAACCTGGGAGCCTGAGTCCCAAATTCTGATGGTGCCACTAGATAGGCTGGGCCCTCGGGCAAGTGAGGGCTCCCAGTCTGTTTCCACCACTGTGAGAGGGGGCGAGTGTACCTGACTTCCAGGGTTTTGGGAGGTTAAATGAAATGCCATACGTGGAAAGTCTGGCCTGGTGCCTGTCACCTGACAAGCACTAAATAAAATGCATACTCAGTGACTGGCTGAAGCAGACTTCACAGCGAAAGCCAGTGGACAGGGTTGTTAGTGACACCTGGAGCTGCAGAATAAGGAGCAGCTTGTGCCTGACGGAGGTGAACAGAAAGGGAACCACATCACGCTTATCTCTGCCAGAGACCAGTTGGGTGAATGTGGTCTTTCAGAAAGATGAAGTTGGCAGGAGAAAGCAGGTAGCTTAAGGCAGGAAGAGATAACAAGTAGTCAAGCTGTGTGAGGTCGGCAGTCCACCAGAATCAAATGCTTTCAGCGTTGTTGGGAGTAGGGAGGAAACTCAGTTCAGGTTACCAGGAGTCTAAGGACTGTTCTTGCCTGGAGATGGAAAACAACAGGAATCTTAGTTCTTATGCAATAAGGAGTGCCTCTAGCTAATCTGACGCTTTGTCTTCCTTCTCCCAGGGTTAGAAGGTCTCAAGGGATACTTAAAAGGAAAGCTGTGTCATGCCATGGCATGAGAACAAGTCACCAAAAGCCGCAGACTAACTAGTACACATGATGGGAGCACTTTCCTCCAGGGACTTGCGCTGCTGCAGTGGTGGGTTTGTAGGGAGGTCTGTGGCCAACGCCCAGATGGCCTGAGCAAATCACGCCTAGGAAAAACCCACCATAGACTCAGGGAGCAGGTGCCTCACCAATACCACTGCATCTGGCCCAAGCACAGGAGGAGGTGTTTCCAGGTCCCAAAGCCTCCTGGGATCCAGGGGGTGACCTATTTCTGACCCTGCTCCCTTCTCACTGCGTGGTGTCCCAGCACTGCCTGGTTTCCTGCTGTTCCTTCCCTGTCCCTTTCTCCCTTGTGCTCTCTCTCTAGAAAGCCTGGACAAGTTTCAGGGCAATGGTGACTGAGGAAGTAGCACCAACAAGAGCGGGAGATGAAACCAAACTTGTTGAGAGACAGAGGGCTCCTCAAACATCCTTTGGCCCAGCGTATCAGGGAACAAGCCCAGAAATGTAATCTCCTGCAGTGGTGGGTCCCCAAGGATCTGAGTGTTGAGTGGCTTGCCCAGTGACAATAGCATTTTGCTTTATCAGTATGAATGCCACTGAGAAGAAAGGAAAAGGGAACTTAAGACAAGGGAGCCATGTTATCTCCTCTTTTTATAGATAAGGACAGTAGGGCCCACGGCACATGGCGGAGAGGGGATTCCCAGAGCTGTGACCACCTGGCCAGTTTTATAGGCCCTGGAGCCTATACAATTTTTAGGGTCTCTCTTCAATAAAAAGCATACAAATTGCAAATACAAAGTTAGGTATAATCTTTGGAAAGGGAAAAGTGCTAGTGAAGGGTCTTGAATCTTAAGCCATTAGCTTATCATAAAACCACCTCTAGTGAATGGACAGGACCCACTTTTAGAGACAGCAAAAGAAAAGAGCCTTGGGCTCCCGGAGTGTGTGGGAGAGAAGAAATGACAGATACTGTCCTCAAGATTGAGATGCATTTGAGGCATTTCCTGGAGACAATGACATTCTTCTCTCTTCTTTCCCCCTTTCCATTTTATAACCTATTTGTTACTTTGCCTGAAAAATGACAACTGAGCCCAAAATGCAGCATATTTCTAAAGAGTGGAATAAGTGTCTATCACTGGAATGAATTAGGTGGGATTCTGGGTCTCATTTGAATCTTTAGGGTTTTAATTTATGGAGGTGACTAAGTGACAACTTGGAGAAGT
This sequence comes from Galagoides demidoff, assembly GCA_963574575.1. Taxonomy (NCBI): domain Eukaryota; kingdom Metazoa; phylum Chordata; class Mammalia; order Primates; family Galagidae; genus Galagoides; species Galagoides demidoff. The sequence continues at coordinate 7,190 of CAUYQV010057171.1, read as the reverse complement.
CAGTGCCACTAAAAGGAGGTTTGATTACTTACATTTCCCTAGAGGAGAGAACACACTATGCCCCACAGGGCTGTAGGGGAGCACCCAGTTGGTTAGGTGGCTGGAGACAGGTGTGATGTGAGGGGGAAAACCTAGGCCAAAGCCTTTCTTGGGGTTTCTGCAGGAAAGGCACGGCAAGGTGAGTAAATGGCTTACGACTGGCTAGTTTGGCTAATTTCAGTGGGGTCTGTATATAGGGCTGGTCTTCAGTGGCTTGCTCGGTACCTGGTCCTGGGATGATTTAGGTCTGGGGAAATGTTGGCTTGGTGTGTGAGAGTTAGGGAAGGAGCTGTAGACTCAGATTTGGTTGTTTTGCATATGAAAGGTGTGTTCTTGGCTGACCCTTTGCTATGTCTAAGAAGTGACTAGCCTGGGAGGGTCAGTTTTTCCCAGGACAGCAAGATTCAAAAATATTGTTTTTGATTCATAATAATTATACATATTTATGTTGCTATAAATGACAAGAATTTGTTCTTTTTATGGCTGAATAGTGTGCCATTGTGTCTATAGAATTGCATCTTCTTTATTCATTCATTCATTCATTCATGGACACTTAAGTTGATTCCATAACCTGGCTATTGTAAATAGGGCTGTAATAAATACGAGGCTGTAGGTATCCCACTGATACACTGATTTCCTTTCCTTTGAATAAATACCCAGTAATGAGATTGCAGAATTTTATGTTAATTCCCTTTTTTTTTTTTTTTAGAAACTTTCATTCTGTTTCCATAATGGTTGTACTGCTACTTTACATTCCCACTGAAGAGTATGAGTTCCCTTTTCTCCACATCCTTGCCAGCATTTGTTATTTGTTATTTTTGTCTTTTTGATACTAGACATTCTGTGATGAAATGATACCTCATTTTGGTTTTAATTTGTATTTCTCTGATTTTTATTGATTTATTTATTGAGACAGAGTCTCACTTTGTAGAGTACTGTGCTGTCATAGCTCACAGCAACCTCAAACTCTTGGACTCAAGTGATTCGCTTGCCTCAGCCTCCCAAGGAGCTAGGACTATAAGCACCCAACACAATGACTGGCTATGTTTAGATGTCTTGCTTTGGCTCAAGCTGGTCTTAAACCTGTGAGCTCAGACAGTCCACCCACTTCAGCCTCCCAAGTGCTAGGATTATAGGCGTGAGCCACTGCACCCAGCCTGTATTTCCCTGATGATTAGTGATGTTGAACATTTTTTCATATAACAGTTGGCCATTTGTATGTCTCCTCTTAAGAAATGTCTATTCAGATTCTTTGCACACTTTTTAATGGTATTATTTGTTAGTTTTATTTTGTTGTTGTTGAGTTGTTTGAGTTCCTTATGTTTTCTGGATAGTAGTTCTTTGTTGAATGAACAGTTTGTAAATATTTTCTCCCATTTTACAGGTTGTTTCTTCATTCTATTGATTGTTTCCTTTGCTGTGCAGAAGGTTTTGACCTTGATGGAATTCCATTTGTCTGTCTTTTGTTTTTGTTTCCTATGCCTTTCAAGTCTTAGCCCTAAAATCTTTTTCCAGACCAACATTCTGAAGCATTTCTCCTGTGTTTTTTTCTGGTAGTTTTATGGTTTAAGGTCTTATATTTAATCCATTTTGAGAGATAGGAGTCTAGTTTTATTATTCTGCATATGGATATTAGGTTTTCCTAGTATCACTTATTGAAGAGGATATCCTTTCCTCCATGTATGTTCTTTGTGCCTTTGTCAAAAATCAGTTGACTGTAAATGCATGGATTTATTTATGGGTTCTTTATTCTGTTCCATTGGTCTATGTATCTGTTTTTATACCAATACCATGCTGTTTTGGATACTATAGTTTTGCCGTATATTTTGAAGTCAGGGAGTGTGATGCCTCCAGCTTTGTTCTTTTGGCTATTCAGTGTCTTTTGTGGTTCCATATGAATTTTAGGATTTTGAAAATTTCTGTGAAAAATGTCATTGGTGTTTTGATAGGAATTACATTGAATCTGTAGATTGCTTTTAGGTACTATGGTCATTTTTACAGTGTTAATTCTTTTGATCCATGAACATGAAATGTCCTTCCATTTGTTTCTGTCTTCTTTAATCAATTTCCTTCATCAGTGTTTTGTAGTTTTCATCATAGAAGTCATTTACCTCTTTGACCAGTAAGATTTTGAAGTTGTCATGACATCATAAGGTACGGAAATTAAAAAAAAAAAAGATTGGCTGGGAGCAGTGGCTCATGCCTATAATTCCGTTGCTTTGGGAGGCTGAAGAGGGAGGATTATTTGAGCCCACGAGTTTGAGACCAGCCTGGGCAACATAGCAAGACCTTGTCTCTAAAAGATCTTATTATTTTAAAAATTAGCCAGGCATGGTGGAACACATCTGTAGTCCTATCTACTCAGGGGTCTGGGGTGGAAGGATTGCTTGAGTCTAAGAATTCCAGGCTACAGTGAGCTGTGATCACACCACTGCACTCCGAACTAGGTGATAGACTAAGACCCTGTTTTTCAAAATTTTTTTTTAATTTCAGCAAGAGTTACAAGATGAGGACTAAGACCCTGTCTTTAATAAGAAAACAAAAACAAAACAAAACAAAATGATTGATACATTTTGCCTAGCTATGAACAGATGGACTAGGTAACCTCAAAACATTTCATTGTCATAGGGTACATTTTATCCATGGCCAGATATAGAAAAAATTCTATCTTTGTCATTGTTTAATAGTTTGGGGGTTGTAAGGAGAATTCTGAATGCCATATTAATGACTCTCAAATGCTATTCTTGTAATTTGAGCAAGATGCCAGTAGGTGGTGCTTATACTCTGATCTGGCCTGGTAGAACATCCTGGCTTCCTATAAGGATGGATAGCTGAGTTTGAGCTTACTTTTCCATTTATTTGTGTTTTCTCTGACCACAGTATATCTCTTCAGGATAATAGTTGAAATGCTAGATAGTTCTATGTTTGTGGAACCATATCAATTAATTGTAATAAGATTTAAAGAAATACACACAGTTGAGTATAATTTAATTCAATAACTCTTTCTGCTTTTCAATAATTATCAAGTATAATTTAATATAATTCCAAAACATTTTTTTTCCTTCCTGAGTTTTAAAGCCTTTATCAAAAGATGTGGTTGGCACTCTGGGAGGCTAAGGTGGGTAGATTGCTTGAGCTCACAAGTTTGAGACCAGTTTGAGTAAAAGTGAGATCCTGTCTCTACTAAAAACTAGGGAAACTGGCTTGGAACCTGTAGCTCAGTGGTTAGGGCCTCAGCCACATACATCAAGGCTGGTGGGTTTGAACCTGGCCTGGGCCTACTAAACAACAATGACAACTGCAAGAAAAAAAATAGTCAGGCATTGTGGCAGGCACCTATAGTCCCAGCTACTTGGGAGGCGGAGGCAAGAGAATTGCTATGCCCAAGACTTTGAGGTTGCTGTGAGCTGTGATATCACAGCCCTCTACAGAGGGCAACAAAGTGAGACTCTGTCTCAAAAGTAAAATAATAATAAATAAAAATAAATAAAAAATAGAAAAACTGAGGCGAGAGGTTCGCTGAGCCTGAGTTGGAGGTTACTGTGAGCTATGATGATGCTGTAGTCTACCAAGGGTGACAGCTTGAGACTCTGTCTTTTTTTTTTAATTTAATTTAATTTTTATTTATTTATTTTTGGCCAGGGCTGGGTTTGAACCCGCCACCTCTGGCATGTGGGGCCAGTGCCCTACCCCACTGAGCTACAGGCGCCACCCTTGAGACTTTGTCTTAACAACAACAAAAAAAAGATCTGGTTGTAGTCATGAGTCGTTGTGATAGTGGTGTGCTTTAGAATAGCTTGACATGAGACATCTATAGATGTAGCAGCAGGCTTTGATGCTTTTCTCATAGGATGGACCATGCTTTAGCATTACCACCTTTCATGACGCATTTCCTTTTGTTTTTGTTTTTGTATATGAATGCTTCCTTCCCCACATGAACAAGCAGAAAGAAAGAGAAAAAGATAGTGGGGTAGAAAACACTCTTCTATGTAAAAATTGAATGATTTCCCCCCTGCTAATTTGTAGATAGCTTACAAATCACATCCATGGTTGCCGTCACTGATTACCTGGGATGCTTACTGATTAACTTGAAGCAAAAGTGACCAGCAACCCTCCCTAAGCCCCAAATAGCTAGTTCCTGCTCTAACATAAATCTCAGTGTTCATAGAAGTTAACTTAAAAGAAAACAGAAAGCTATGACTCATTTTAAGCCACTTTTTTATTTTAGGCAGTTATCAGTAAACACAAAGCAAAACCAAATTATACATTTTTTGAAAAGATATACAGACTTTGAGGATGGCATTTATTTTACAAAAGGACTCATAATCTTTAAGTATTCCATTTATTCAATACATTTAAAAATGTGGTTCACTCTCCTCTTTCCTCTTCTTCTTGGGCTATAGTTGGGTTATAGCTTTCATGCAAGCTATAAATTGGTTTCATAGTAGGGCTGAGTACATTGAATACTTTTTCTTCCATTCTTGAGATACTTTGTTAAGAAGAATATGTTCCAACTCCATTTGAGGGGGGGAGGGGAGAGAGGAGAGGATGGATGGAGGGAGGGTTATTAGTGGGAACACAACTATGGTGCATTTTACAAGGGTACACGTTAAATTTACTAAGTGTAGAGTGTAAATGTCTTAACAATAACAAAGAAAATGCAGTGAAGGCTATGTTAACCAGTTTGATGAAAATATTTCAAATGGTATATAAAACCAGCATATTGTATCCCATAATTGCATTAACATACACAGCTATGATTTAATTAAAAAAAAAGAAAAAAGAAATATGTGATTCAAATTGAAGGAATCCATCCATTGAATAAAATGACAATTTATCCCTATCAACAGGGTTTCTAACTCTAGGTCAGCAAAAAATCCCATTCTATTTTCAAAATATTTCTAGTAATGTGGTAATTTTTTTCTTTAAATAAAAAACAGTTTAGTATTTTTTATTCTAGAAGTACCACATCTGTGCAGTAAGAAGGATTCACATAATATAGGAGGACATAAAATGAAAGTATTCTTTCCTTCTTCCTTCACCCCCATTCCCTGGGGGCAGGTTTTAATTTCCTCTAATTTTTATTGTTACACCTTTAAATAATACACTGTTCCTCGATTTCTTGATGAAGTTATCAATTTCTTATCAGTTCACTTACTGTCTCTTGATTTGAAAAATAGCACATCTACCTGCATACTCTTCCTTCCATTTCTTTTGTTTCCAATGTTTTGTTAGTTGAATTATTATTTTTATGTTGTCAAGGTTTGTAACATTTTTATATAACTATAATGGCATTTTTATGTTTGTTATAATTGGCTATAAAAATGGTAAACTAGTAAACAGCAATTATAATAGTAAGAATGTATGTATTTGTGTTTAAGTGAATAACCAAGTGGTATTAGTAAACTCATGGAAAAGAAAAAATTGTCTTAAGTCTTTCAGGCTTTCTTGCTTGAAGGATAATCTTCTCAGAAAGGACTTAATTTCTTGCAAGTTTCCCTTAATTCTGGTTCATATGCAACTACCACTGAATTTTGTATTCTTGTCACCCTTTTTTGTGATCTCTTAAATTTGAGGGGACATGGTAATATTTTTCATAAATGGATTAGTGATAGTAAATAACTCTTTCCTTTCCTAACTGTAGAACTATGGGAGGCTGTTTTTTTTTTTTTTTCAGGTACTTCAAAACAACATTTTGCAATAGATTGAATTCAGGAGTAGATGCATGAATCCAGCTGTCTTTTATCAGTCTGGATATTAAGAAGTTTTGCGGCTCGGCGCCTGTGGCTCAATCGGCTAAGGCACCAGCTACGTACACCTAAGGTGGCGGGTTTGAATCCCCAGCCCGGGCCCGCCAAACAACAATGATGGCTGCAACCAAAAAATGGCCGGGCGTTGTGGTGGCCGCCTGTGGTCCCAGCTACTTGGGAAGTAGAGGCAGGAGACACGCTTGAGCCCAGGAGTTGGAGGTTGCTATGAGCTGTGATGCCATGGCACTCTACCCAGGGGGATAGCTTGAGGCTCCGTCTCAGAAAAAAGAAAAAAAAAAGAAGTTTTGCAAAATGTGCCCTTGGCTGTGGGACACTTCATGTTGCCTTGGTACTTTATAGAAAGTCCTTACCAGTAAGAAGGCCCTCAACAAATGTGGCTTCATGACCTTAGACTTCTCAACTTCACAACTAAGTCCTGACAAAGGCAAAAAGAAAACAGTAATTTAGGAGGAGCAAGATGGTGGCCGAGTAACAGCTTCCCTGAAACTGGGCATAGTGAGACAGGGGAGATAAGACTCCAGGCATCTCTGGATGATGGTATCTGCCCAGAAACATCCCTTTGGGGACACAGGGAGTCAGCGAGAGACTTCTGGACCCCATGAGGAGGACAGAAGCAGTGGAGAACTGACAAGTGGTTGCATGTGTTCATTCAGTCTAATCCTGCTGGCAGCTGTTAAGTACAGCAGTAGTGAGATTGCAAACTGGAAAGGTCTTACCTGTGAGCTGGTTTTTTTTTTTTTTTGGGACTTGGCACTCAATTGAACTACATTGGAAGAACTTTAGCAAAAGTGTGGAGGACTTTAAGCATTGTCTAGGGCCCCAGACTGAGCCACTGAGCCAGACAGAGCTATTAGTGTTCAGCTTTGGGCCACACAGAGCCATTGTGGCCCACAGGGAGAAATGCTTTGGCAAGCTCTGCCCTCAACGTCGCAGAGCAAAGATCAGGTGGGAGACCTTGGGTGAGTAATCTAGTGACTTAGTGGGCTAAAAATGGGGACTGAGATGCCTTATAGCCTTGGCCCTCAGGGGCATAGAGCGAGACTAGTTTTGCACTGGGACTCATCGAAACCCTAGTCCAGAGGTACAATAACTTAAAGAGCAAGAGGAAGTGAAAGGAAAATTAGGGCAAGGAAATAGATAAAAGAAAACACTCATGAGGACGAATCAGCAGAAAAGTCCTGGCAACGTGAAAAACCAGTCCAGAGCAACCCTCCCAAGGGACTGTGAGGTAGCTACTGCTGAAGATTCCACCTATAAAGAAATGTTAGAAATGACAGAAAGGGAATTTAGAATACGGATGATGAAAACAATGAAGGAAATGATGGAAACAATGAAGGAAACTGCTGATAATGTGGGAAATAACCAAAAGGAAATCCAAAA
>CAUYQV010057166.1:0-16949 GCA_963574575.1 Galagoides demidoff | reverse complement strand
ATGTGATAAATTACATTTATAGATTTACATATGTTGAACCATCCTTCAGATCCTGGGATAAAACCCACTTAGTTGTGGTGTATAATTCGTTTGATGTGTTTCTGGATTCTGTTTGTTAGGATTTTGTTGAATTTTATGGCATCAATATTCATTAGTGATATTGGTATATAATTTTCTTTTCTAGTTGGGTCTTTTCCTGGTTTGGGGATCCGGGTGATATTCTATGTTCTTCATAGAATCTGTTCGGTAGTATTCCGTCTTTTTCTATGTTTTGGAAAAGGTTGAATAATATAGGTACTAGTTCCTCTTTAAAGGTTTGGTAGAATTCTGACGTGAAGGCATCTGGTCCTGGGCTTTTCTTTTTAGGGAGATTTTGTATAGTTGATGCTATTTCAGAGCTTTATATAGGTCTGTTCAACATTTCCACTTCATTCTGGCTAAGTCTTGGGAGATGACGTGCTTCCAAGTATTGGCCAATTTCCTTCAGATTGTCATACTTCTGGGAATAAAGTTTCTTGTAATATTCATTAAGGATTTTTTGAATTTCTAAAAGGACTGTTGTTATTTCATCTTTACCATTTCTGATTGACAAAATTAGAGACTTTATTCTTTTTTTCTTGGTTAGGTTGGCCAAAGGTTTATTGATTTTTTTGATTTTTTCAAAAAACCAACTTTTTGATTTGTTGATTTGTTCTATAATCCTTTTGTTTTCAATCTTATTTAATTCTGCTCTAATTTTGGTTATTTCTTTTCTTCTGCTGGATTTGGGATTAGAATTTTCTTCCTTTTCCAGCTGCTTGAGATGTCCCATTAAGTTGCTAACTTCCTTTCTTTCCCTTCTCTTGAAGAATGCTTGCAATGCTATAAATGTCTCTTTTAGGACTGCCTTTGTGGTATCCCAGAGGTTCTGATAACTCATATCTTCATTATCATTTTGTTCTAAAAATTTGTCAATTTCCTTCTTGATCTCGTCTCTGACCCATCTATCACTCAACATAAGGTTATTTAGCTTCCATGTTTTTGTACGAGTCTGCAGATTCCTGTTGTTGCTGCATTCAACTTTTATTCCATGATGGTCCAAGAAGATGCATGGAATAATTTCTATTCCTTTAAATTTGCTGAGGCTAGATTTGTGGTCTAAGATGTGATCAATTTTGGAGTATGTTCCATGTACTGATAAGAAAAATGTGTATTCAGTTTTGTTAGGATGAAATGTTCTGTAGATGTCTGATAGGTCCAGAAGTTGAACAGTTAAATGTAACTCTAAGATTTCTTTGGTAAGCTTCTTATTGGAGGATCTATCAAACACTGCCAAAGGAGTGTTAAAATCTCCGACTATGATGGAGCTGGGAGACATCAAGTTGCTCATGCCAGTTAGAGTCTCTTTTATAAATTGAGGTGCATTCTGGTTGGGTGCATAGATATTGATAATTGAGGTTTCATCATATTGAGTATTGCCCTTAAAAAATATAAAGTGGCCATCTTTATCTTTTGTTACTCTTGTTGGTTTAAAACCTATTGTATCTGCGAATAATATTGCAATACCTGCTTTTTTCTGCTTTCCATTAGCCTGGAATATAGATGACCACCCCTTCACCCTGAGTCTATATTTGTCTTTTAAGGTAAGATGAGATTCTTGTACATAAGAAATGTCTGGTCTGAGTTTCTGTATCCAATCAGCCAATCTGTGCCTCTTTAGAGGATAATTTAAGCCATTCACATTGATTGAAATTATTGATAAGCCTGATAAAATTTTAGGTATTGAGTTGTTCGAAAGTCCAGTGGACGTTTTTAATCCATTCACCACTGCACAAGTCGGAATTTGACAATAGTTTCTGAGTTAGTTTACTTTTGTGGTGGAGGATTGCACTGGTCGTTATGGAGAATAGTTCTGAGAATATCCTGGAGAGCTGGTTTAGTTATGGAAAATTTCTTCAACGCATGGATGTCATTAAAGTATTTAATTTCTCCATCATAAATGAAACTCAGTTTAGCTGGATACAGGATCCTGGGCTGAAATTTATTTTGTTTTAAGAGATTAAATGTCGAGGACCACCCTCTTCTTGCCTGAAAGGTTTTGGCAGAGAGAGCTGCAGTTATTCTAATACTCTTCCCCTTGTAGGTTATGGTTTTCTTACATCTTGCTGCTTTCAAGATTTTCTCTTTCATATTAACTTTAGTGAAGTTAATTATGATGTGTTTGGCGGATGTCTTATTCCGGTTGAGTTGTGATGGAGTTCTGAAGCTGTCTGCAATCTGAATTTCAGGATCTCTTGACATATCTGGAAAGTTCTCTTTCATAATTTTATAAAGAAGAGCCTCTGTGTTTTGCGAAACACTTTCGTCACCTTCAGGGATTTCTATAAGGTGAATATTAGTTTTCTTCAAATTATTCCAGAGCTGTCTGAGAGAATGATCCATTTTTTCTTTCCATTTCTGATTCTCTTTGGACATTTGGACATTTTAAGCCATTCACATTGATTGAAATTATTGATAAGCCTGATAAAATTTTAGGTATCGAGTTGTTGGACAGTCCAGTGGACTTTGTCTTCTTCAAAGCTTTGACTTCTACATCTGAGATCCTTTCTTCTGCTTCCTGCACTGTTACCAAGAGATTCTACTGTATTTTTCAGATCTCTGAGGGTTGCAATCTATTGCCTTCATGTTTCAAAATCTTTGGTGGTTTTGTCTTTGAATTCGTTGAATTCTTGAGTGAACTTTTGGAATGCTCCTTGAATTTCTAGTTCTATCTTTGCCTCCATTCTATTAATCTTATTTGCAAACCAAATTCTAAATTCAATTTCTGACATCTCAAACATTTGTTTATAAAGGGGGATCTTCAGTTTCGTCTGCCACATCTTTTCTTGGAGGGGGGTTGATCTACTCTGGTTATTCATAGATTCTTCCCCATGATTATTTTACCCTGTTTGACTTTTCCTCTTGAGATTTGTCAAGGACCTGTACAGTGTTACAGCCTGAGACACTGGGGACCTGCTTGGTGTGGTGTGGCTAAGTGGCTCTGTCTTATTTTCAGCTGGTCTCTGTCCTACCCTAGTGATTCAGTTACTCTTGGTTGAAGTCTCTGCTATGGAGAAATACCAGCAATTAAGTCGCCTTGCCCCCCAGAAACAATAATTGGGCAAGGAAAATCAAACCTTCCCTCAACCATACACCCAGGGTGCCCCTTTGAATAGTCCCTGGGTTGTCTGCCCGGTTTAAGGGGTCCAAATCAGTTCTCCCAGTCAGCACCAGTTTCAGGTGATAGAGTTCAAATGTCTCCAGCAACTAGATAAGAGGGGTCTGCTCACAGCTCAGATATAACTTGCTCCAGTGCTCCATGAGGACAAAGGGACCCACCCAGCAAATGGGTTAGTCTGGGAAGGTTAATACCTCCTTCTCCACTTTGCACCTAGTCACTCGTAATCCCCCAGGTCTGTGACTCTATTCATTCTAGTAGGCTACTGCTCCCGGATCTCTGATTGCCAAAATTGCCTGGAAATATGAATTCAGCAGGCGGGTCTTGCATGTTTAAATTAGGCTTCTGTCCTGGCTAGATTCCTCTGCAAGTCAGAGGCTGTTAGAGCTGATGAAGAACTCCACTCTTGGCAGCAAACAATTAGATTTTACACTCAGGTATCAATTCCCACCTCTGCCCGCCCACTGCCTTTGTCTCAGCATTTCCCCTGAGAGCTGGTGTTAATGGTCTCTTTACTTAGGAAAGTTACCAAGTCTGTTCCACCTGTGGCTGCTGTCTAGAACCTCTGGTTGCCCAGGGAGACGGGCCTTGCCTATCTGACCACCAGATAGGCAGTCAGTTCACAGCTTAGGATGCCACTGTTGCTCTATGGCTTCCTCCAAACCAACTTTCTTCTCCTCACACCTGTGCCAAAGTCAGCACAGAGCAGCACCAACCCTTTCCCCCTCCACTTCTCTCAAGGAGATGCCCAAGAATCTGGACCCCATAGGTAACAAACCTCCAGACCTCGGGGTGGGTGGGTGGGGAATCCTCGGAGTTCAATGTTGCAGGTGGGAACTATATAGAATTTTCTACAGTTTTACAGTTTTATGCCTGGCAGGAGGGTGCCATGGCACACCAGCAGGGGTAGAAGGTACAGTTTTTAGGGGGTCTCTCCCCTGGGATAGAGTGGGAGGAAGTTTGAACTCTGCTCGCTTGTTTGCATGGAGTAAACTGAGAGCCTTGTTGTGGCGGAGGGGATTCCCATCCACTTGGTGAATTTATATAGATTTTATACTATATAATATATAAAAAGATTTTATACCTTTTTATTGTATTTTTGGGGTCGCAGCCTGCCTCAGGAAGGTTGAAGTGCACTCTTCAATCTTCTCTCTTGGCTCCACTCAAAAACATCAGCTCCCTTGCTAAACTTCTGTCCTTTAAGCCTCCTTCTGGATGGGAGCTTCTGTAAAAAGCTGGCTGCAGTATACCATCTTGGCTCCGCCCCTCCAATCACACAGATTTTTATAAGAGGAAGGCTGGAGTATCCACGAGAGTAGAAGGAGATGTGATAACAGAAGCAATAAGTTGGAGTGTTGCAAGGAAGGGGCCTTGGGCAGGGAACACCAGCAGCATCTTGAAGCTGAAAAAGGTAAGGGAATCAATTTGATCATGACGATCCCAGGAAGAATAGATTCTGAGAACACTGTGATTTGAAATTTCTTACCTCCAGAAAGTATAGGAAAACAAATTTGTGTTGTTTTAAAACACTAAGTTTGTGGTAAGTTTTGGCAATATTTTTAATGTAGCAATAGGAAACTCTTAATAATATGCCATCCTATGCAACCAAGTGTCACATCCTTGAGTCCCTGGTGAGTTTTGCTAGAAAAATTTAGTATTTTTTATTAGGACCATAAAATCACCAGGGAATTTCAAGGGATGGATAATCAATCAGAGCAGTCAACCTCTTCAAATTGCCAACTTTTCCAAAAATGGAGACAATACCATTCAAACTTTGAAAACATTGAAGTCTTTTATTTCTATGCCTCCATGGGTTATTCAAAGACTGAGAGGAGATCATATTTTTAATTCAGTAATGGCTATTTTCAAAATACTTTTCTATAATTGATGTACATGATATACTCCAGATCAATCTCAGTGATGACAAATACCAAACATACCCTCGCCTCAGATCCAGTTCAGTAGATCCTTGCCTTGAGCACCAGCTTACATGAATAGGTAAATTTCAACCATAGAAAATGCTGAGGAGTAGATAGGAGGTTGTTACATGCAACTCACACTAAGAATCTGGGAAGCCCAGTGAGGTTTGCAAGACACCCAGTGGTTGTAACCAGCAGAATGTGTGTGTGGGGGGTGGTGATTATAGAACACTAGTACTGGGACTGTGGACAACTGGGTCCTTGTTCTCAATTGTGTAGACCTTAGCAAATTAACTCTATAAAATGTGATACCAAGTCAGATGACCTTTGAGTTTCCTTTTAGCCTGTATCCAACCTATTGGATATTTACAGGAAGTTCTCCTATTGGAAATTTATAGGAAGATCCCTTGAATGTTAGTTATCTGTCTTTAATGATGCCTACTAACAACTTCCCCATTAGGGTCCAGGTATTCTCGCTTTCACATTCTGATATCTCATACTTTATCTCTTTCTTTTTTGAGACTGAGTCTTGCTTTATCACACAGGTGTAATTGCCATGGCCTCAGCCTAGCCTAGCTCACAGTAATCTCAAACTCCTGGGCTCTAGCAATATCCTTGCCTCAGCCTCCCAAATACCTGGGACTGCAGCTCCCCCCTTGCCCAGTATCCATATAATTTTTCTATTTTTAGTAGCGATGTGTCCCACTTTGCTCAGGCTGGTCTTTAACTCCTAGGCTCAAGCAGTCCTCCAGCCTCAGCCTCCCAGAGTGCTAGGATTATAAGCCTCAAACCACCACACCTGGCCTAGCTCTTTCTTTCTTATGCACAGTTCTCTTTCCAGCCTCCCTCACGTTGTCAAAAAGGAGCATCATCTTATACAGCCTGAACTTTTGTATCAGTATTATCTACATTTGAGCCCAATGCTACTAATTAACAACTATATAATTTTATCAGGATACTTAGCCTTTGTTGCCTCAGTTTCTTCATTTGTGAAATAAAGATAACAAAGTACTTGTCTCATAGGCTTACTGTGAAGATGAACTGTGATAATATCTATAAATTACCAAGCATCTTATCACTCACAGAAGAGTAAATAACTCTAGCTCCTCTTATGGCTGTTATTTTTATTCTAATGCCTAAATCTAAGATGTGAGTCTCCAAATTGACTATTTTTATGGTAGGAATGAACAGCAGAAACTGCTAGCTAATCACCAAACCCATTTCTCCTCTTCTTGTACATATGCTAGACTATGTCGCACACCTCTCTTGCAATAAAAGGTAAGAGATGGAAAGTGAACAGAATGTTAGGCCTTGGTTAAAATCTCACCTCCCATGAGATTCTCCATGTTCCTTCCTGCTCTGGCTTGAAACAGACACAAGTTGCATACTGCAAAACGATATGATTCAAATAACCTATCATGAACACTAATTTGGGATCTTTAGATGCAGAATAAATAAACTTCCATTACATAAAGCCACTGAATTTCAGGTTATATCTAATTAGAGAAGCTGGGGTTACTTTCATATTAGAAGTTTACAATTTGTTGGTCTCTTTCTAGAACAAACCAATAGATGAGGAGAGACAGGGTAAAGAATTTATCTCTTTTGTTGTTATTGCTTTTGCTTTTGGTGTCATATCTAAGAAAACCTTAGGCCTAGTCCAAGGCCACAAACATTCGTCTAAGAATTTTATAGTTTCAGCTCTTACAGTGAAGTTCAAGGTCCACTTTAAATTGATTTTTGTATATTCCCTGAGGTAGGAATTATACGCACATTCTTTACATGTAGATACACAGTTCTCCCAGTATTATTTATTAAAAAGTTATTCTTTCTACATAAAATTGTCTTTACATTCTTGTAAAAAATCAATTGACCATAGATGAATATTTACTTTTGGCAGTTACTATATCTATCTTGTGACAGTGCCATTCTGCAATCAAGAGGTGTAAGTCCTCCAACATTGCTATTCTCATTCAAAATTATTTTTGCTCTTCTTAATTTCTTTCAATAGTGTTTTGTTTCTATCAGTGTATACATGTGCAAGTCTAATGCCATTTTATTAATTGTATTGATAATTATGTGGGGGGTTTTGACAGTATCACAAATAGAATATTTTCTAAGTTTCATTTTTTCTATTGTTTAAAAATATAATTGATCTATTCACATTAATTTTGTGTTCTGTAATATGTCTAAACTCAATTTATTTTTCATAATAGTTTTCCTTTTGATGTATTACTTAAGATTTTCTACATGAAAGTGTAGGCCATTTGCAAGTAGAGATATTTTTAATTCTTACTTTGCTATCTTTATTTCTATTCCTTTCCTAACTGCCCTGGCTAGAATTTTTAGCATTACATTGAATGGACATCTTTGTCTTATTCCTTGTTTCAGGGGGGAAAGCATCAAGTCTTCCATTATTAAGCATGATTCTCGCTGTAGATTTTTAATAGAAGCCCTTTATCAGATTTAGTAAGTTCTATTCATAGTTTATAGAGTGTTTTTAATCAAAATGAGTGCTAGATTTTGTTAAATGCTTCTTATGAATCTTTTGAAATAATCATACAGTTTTTGTCTTTTATTCTACTAATATGGTATACTATAAAGTTAATTTTCAGAAGTTAAATCAACATTGCATTTCTTGGTTAAATCCCACTTGGCCATAGTTTATAATTCTTTTTTGGGGGGGGGTTCATTGAGGGTGCAAAGAATTAGGTCACACAGATTGCATTTGTTAAGTACATTTCCTCTTATAATCCTGTCCCACCCCCAAGAGATGTGCCCCCCGCAACTCCCTCCCTCCTTCCCTCTCCCCCCCTCCTTCCCTCTCCCCACTCCCTCATTCCTCTACCCTGATCATGTATTATGTCATGTACTTCCTTCATATAATTCTTTTTATATATTTCTGGGTATAGTTTATAAGTACTTTTTAAGGAATTTTGTGTCTATATTCAAAAGATTTGTGATTTGTAGTTTTTTAATGAGGTCTTTGATTTTGTATGAAGGTAATGCTGGATTTATAGAATGAATTAAAATATGATCCCCCAAAAGAATTTGTGAAGGGTCGGTATTAGTTATACTTTGTTTGGCAGAATTTACATATTATGGCATTTGAGCCTCTGCTTTTCTTTGTGTGGTTTAATTTTAATTCAATTTTCTTGTGATAGATCTGTTTGAATTTTTTATCAGGTGTTTTTATCAACTTTGTTAGAAAACTTTAAAGCTTATAGGAAAAGAAGAACAATTAGTATAGATTTCATCCACAGTTTATCCTAGTATTAACATTTTACATCAGTATTACAAATTTGGTACAATTAATGAACCATTATTAACATGTTATTAACTAATGTTCATAGTTCATCTAGATGTCCTTCATTTTTACCCAGCGTCCTTTTTGTATGTTAGGATCTCATTGGAAGTATTCCATTGCATGTGGTTGTCTTATCTGCTTAGATTCTTTTTAGCAGATTTTCCTTGATTTTGATGACCTTGACAGTTAGTTTTGAGGATGTACTGGTTAGGTACATTTGATTTCAGAAACAAGATATATCAGTCTCAGAGTCAAAAAATACTTTCCATATCTTATAAGGATTAAAGATACTAAGTTAATTATATTGTGTGGTGTTTCATGATTAATCTTTTTTTTTTACTTTTTATTCACAATATATCTGTCAACTTCAAAATCATGAACCATAACATTTCCCCTTATGTGTTCTCTGAAGTGCTTGATTTAGCCCTGAGCTCATTATGTATGTCTACTAAATACTTAGTGATTAATACTTTCATAAAAGCCAAGCTTCCTTATCCCACTACCAGAATTCCATAAGCATCTAGAATTCAGAGATTAATTTCTTTCAGGATGGGAAATATATAACATATTACAATACTCATTGGTTCTTTACATCTCAGTTTGAGTGAGTTATCTGATCTGTCCTAAGAAAAGATTTTTGTTCGTATAAATGGCAGACTGATGTGTTCCTGTCAATATTTCCTCATCCCTTGCCATGATTTTTGCCAGATGACTTCACAGTTCTTTTAGCAAGAAGAAGAATTATTTTATTCTTATCTTAGTCAATTCAGGCTGCTATAATAGAATACCACATATGGGGTTGCTTAAACAAAGTAAATTTATTTTTCATAGTTCTAGAGGCTAGGAGGTCTGAAATTAACACACTAGGATATGCCAATGCAATAGCTGGTGAGGGCCCACTTTAGGATTGAAAATGTCCATCTTTTCACTAGATCCTTACATGGCAAAGAACAGGGGGGAAAAGGAAGGTCTTGTGTCTTTTCCTATAAGGGCATTAATAACATTCTTAAATGTTCCATCCTTAGAACCTAAATTATCTCCCAAATGCCTTGGCTTCTAATGTCACCATTTGGGGAGTTAGGACTTCAACATATGAATTGGGAGGGTAAAAAAATATTCAGTCCACAACACTTCTAAATTCAGCTGTTTGATTTGGTTTGGTCAACAAAATGAAGTAATGATATGTCATTTCTAAGCCTAGATCTCTAGCAGCTTCTATTGTCTCCGCTTGCCTTCTTACACTTCTACCATCTCCATGAGAAGGACATACCCAGGTCCAAAAGAAGGATGAGTGGTATGTGGAGTTAGGCTTCTGTAGACAAAGTCTCCTAGCCAATCCCTGCCTGGTATAGTGAACTTGTACATATACGAGCAAGAACTACCTAGATTACCTAACGCACAGCCAAACTATGCTTATATAAGCTAGAATAATACAGGATTTCTTAAGAAATGGAATATTAGATAGCTGTTATGCAGCAATAGCTTATGGATTCAATAGGTGATAAGTTTGGGTAACCAAATATTGAGATGGGCAAGATGAGTGGCCATCTTTAATCTTCTTTAAATATATTAATAGGGGCAGAAAGAGAAGCCCCAGGATATCAAGTACAAACATTACCATAAGTCCTCCTGGTATGCCAGCCTCTGACGGACTAAATGGGGACAGTGATGGGAGACTGCTGCCACTCAGAACATCTAAGAAACTCTGCCTTCTTCTCTTCAACAGATATAATGTGTATCCAATAATAATAACATTTAGTATTTGTTCAGTAATTATCATTTGACATGAATTATGATATGTAATATACAGAGATGAAAGGCAAACATGATACACCTGAATCCATTTATAGGAAAGTATACAATGACATTTATAGTATGGAAAAATAAATGTTACAATAAGGACAATGGGAGTTTCTATTGGCTAAGTCAGAAAAGACACCTAAACAAGACAAAGAAAAAGAAAATCCTGGGCCAAAAATAGAAAAGGATTGACCAGACAAAGACAAATGGATGGGAATAAAGGTAAATATATAACAGTCATTGAATATTGTACTTTTACTTTGTACCTGCCACATTTCTGTGCTATACATGCAAAATCTTTTCAAACACATGAAACCAGAACTATCCTAAAGTTGTGGATGAAAAAGCAGACTGAGCATGGTTATGTGACCTTCCCCAAAGCATACAATTAATGAGCAGAAAAGATGGAGCCCAATCCTCTGCTTAGTAAATTAAATTAATTTTGGCCTAATACTCAAAATACATACATAGTAAATTATAACTGAATTTAACATGCAAACAAACAGCAACCAAACTTAAGAATATATTCTACCAAGTAATGAAGTCTCCAACAATCCTAGCAGTTTTTGGCCAATCACAAGTTGCAAATTGCTCAGTTATGTCCAAATAAGGCAAACACTGAGCTGTAACCAATTAGGCTATTTCTATATGTCACTTCCTTTTTCTGTCTATAAATACTTCATACCCAGCTTACTGGGTAGAGAGGTCCCTAAACCTTTAATGATTTAGGGTGCTGCCTGATTCATGAATCATTTCTTTGCCCAAATAAACTCTGTTAAGCTTCATTTGTTGAAAGTTTTGTTTTCAACTCAGTTTTAGCGAGGGCACAAAATAGTGCTCCCAACATTTCTTTTTCCTCAAGGCTATTACTGAGAACACCGAGATCTTGGTCTAGTTAAAAGGGAAGTCCCTTCCCCAAGTTCATCATCACTTTCCTCTCTTCCTGAAGATGGGGATTTCTTTCTGGCTTCAGGGGAAGTAAACTTAAACAGCTGTGTCACAGTTATTCAGAAATAGCCAGCCAGTTGGCACGAGGCCAGATAATTGGTCACAACATCCTAAAAGTAAGAAAAGATCAGTGCAGATGTTTTGCTGTAACGTTGGCCCCCAAGCTTTCCATGTGAAGCCCTTCCAGCAAGAGCTGCCTTTCACTCTTAGCACTCACAGGCCAGCAACTACAGTTTCCAGCCTCAACAAGACAGGCAGAGGAAGTGAGCTTATAAATCCATTACTCTTAACAAGCACAGTGCCAAGGCATAAAACAAACAAAAAATTTACAAAATACAAAGCCCATCTAGCTGCAATTTAGGGAAGCTGCCCTAGGGTATGTGAGCTTTGCTGGCAAGCTTCTCAGCACAGCTGGACCTAATAGGGCTGGTCTGGGAAGTCCCTTCTGCTTCAGGCTGCCTTGGCACACCAGGCAGAGGTGAAATCCAGTGAGGCAAGAATATGATTCTGCATTCCGTAGGAAGGAGCCTGGGATACTCTTGAAGCTGGGGAACATGGAAACATTCTAACCTACAATGAAAGGGGCTTTCCATGGATTTCCCCATAATACGTATTTATCTGAAGAGGAAAGTAGGAAAAAGCCCTGCTGGTCAAACAGAAAGCTGGTCTGTCTTTCGCACAGTGCAGGCACTGTTCTGACTTCATTCTTATGGAAGAGACACCATGACGCATACTGTTTCAAATAACTGACTATTTGCTTCTCATTTGAGATGCATAATCTGCTCAATGAAATGGGCACTTAATAACCCCCTTTTTGAAACAGAACAATTGAGTTAGCTGCTAGCCAAACATTTTTGTCTCTCACACTAATCAAACACCCACCAGTGAAGCAGGAAACTTCTCACTGTTTTTCCAACATAGCAGGCTCTTTTCTGTGTGCCTTTCATGAGCTGCTCATTTTGTCTAGAAAACCGCTTTCTTTTTGTTGAATGCTCAATTATCTTTCCAAATAACGATAGTGTCGCTCCGGATGACAGCGACGAGTGACATATAATTATTTGTGACTGTGAACTCTGTGCCCAGCACTGCACCAACACCTTTGTATGAATTATTTAATTTATTCCTAAGATCAGCTTTATGACTTGAGATTCTGAAGAACAGCTTTCCAACATGAGTGCTTGTATTTTCTCCATTTTACACCCAAACAAAACTCAGGCACAAAAGGGTGTGTTGCCTGAGGCACAGGGCAACTCAGGGCAAAAACACAGCACTACACGCCAACTAAAAAGGCTCACGTGAAAAATACAGAAAACGCAAGTGTGTAAGGAAACTTTCAAACATTTCTAGTGAATGTAATGTAAATCAGTACAATCACATTTGAAAACTATGTAATAGTATTACTAAGTTGAAAATAGGCATAGAATAATTCCACTACAAAGTATGTAGACCCTCCCTCAGAAGAAAAATCTGTTGCTCTAAAGATAAATATAAGTATACCAGTCATTTCATCATAGAACAGAAAGTTAGACTCTTTAGGTCTGCAAAGCATGTTCTCTACATCAGATACTCTCTTGGTTTTAAATGGGAGAAATAGAGATTCAGGATATTGAGCAAATTGTATATAACCCATAAGAACACTGCAGAGAGGGGAAGAGTAACATTTTTTTTTTTTTTTAGAGACAGAGTCTCACGTTGTTGTCCTTGATAGAGTGCCATAGCATCCTAGCTCACAGCAACCTCAAATTCTTGGGCTCAAGAGATTCTCTTGCCTCTGCCTCCTGAGTATCTGGGACTACAGGCACCTGACACAATGCCAGCTATTTTTAGAAATGAGGTCTCACTCTGGCTCAGGCTGGTCTCAAATCTGTGAGCTCAGGCAATCCAACCACCTCCAGAGTGCTAGGATTATAGGCACGAGCCACCGATCATGGCCAAAGGTAACAGATTTTAAGTATGGTGTTCTTTGAAATCAAAATCAAGGAATAGATAGTCAAGATATTATATTTTAGCAGTGCCAAAATGTATAACCAAAATGATACCCTCCAAAAAGAATCCTGTATTATCTTCATTTCCTTGTTGGAGTTCAGGCACTGAAGATTTCTATTACAACTTAAATATGTTGGTTAGGAGTCCTTAGTATAAGTATTAATCAGGTGATATTCATTAACCTGATTTTAGCATTCACAGTCTCTCTTAGCTTTGCACATCAGTTGTGTAATGTGATCTTGTCAAGACTTAGTCATACATGCATAGGGAACCCAGACACATGTGCACATTTCTACCAAAAACTGTTTAGACATTTTTTGTTTAAAAAATGAAGGCAGCCCTGTGCAGCAGAAATGATACTGACAACAGATTCAAGTCTGAGTTTAAACTCTGTCTCTATTCTTTAAAATATGTAACTTTGGGCAAGGACTTTAATTTTCTCATCTAAAACAGAGACAGTATTTTTCCTTTAAGGTTATTATGAGAAATAAAAATGTATAGAAAGCACCTAGATCAAGGACGTACTTTATTCTTACTATCAAAGAAGCTTTGTCTCTACTAGAATATTCACCATGCTGGTTTCTGTGTTCATAATCACTACAGCAAAAGAGATTTGGGAATATCAACTAGGGTTATTCAGTCTTTTCTTGACACACTCTATCTGGTTGCTTGAGAAAACACAGGGCACTTGTGTGTCCGTATAGGATGTAGCCCTGCTTACTACCCTACACCAGCCAACCCCAAGAAATGCAATTTGAGAACGATCCTGAATATGAAAGAATCACAGATGTCGCTCCCTAGTTCTAAATTTAAAAAGATGTTATCCAGTACAGAGACCACATTCTTAGCTGAGACGTCCTGTCTATAAATGAGAAGGTCTGATTTAAAAATAATGTTTTCAATATTTACAATTATTAAGTCTGAGGGAAATGTATATGAATGCGTTGGACACTAAAATCACAGGTCTCAGACTGCTGAATCATAGAACATCTTTACTAAGAAAACATTACCTGTTAGAAAATTTAAACAGTTGGCACAGAACTCAAGTTTGATTGTATCTTTGTCTTGCCTAGAGGAGCTCTAAAGATTAAAATAAGTAACTGAAATGTTTCCCATAAAATCTACTCTGGTGATGAAAGTAATTTTTTAAGGGAAATATTTCCTAATTTATACTTCTATAATTTAGAACTGTATTATGCTCATATACCTGAAAATTAAAGTTTGTAAGGTTTCTCTGTATTCAAAGAGACCAACGACTTACAATGTCCAATTAAAAAAAAATGAACAGAGATAAAAAGTTTGTCCGTCCCTCCTGAACTCCCATTACACTGTTTTATGTGCTTTTGGAAATGCATATTTTTAACTGTTTAACTTTTACTTATAGATTGATATGGAGGTAGAAGAAATAATACAGAGATCTCAGCTATTGACTCCCTTTCCCCCACCCTGCATTACTATGATACAATAACAATCTTGAAATTGACACTGACACAATCCTCTACCTAATTCAGATTCTATCCATTTTTCTTGTATTCATTGGTAAGTTTATGTTTACCTTATCACATGTGTTGATTCCCCTCCACCATAGTCAAGATACTGAATATTTCCATCTCTAGGATGCCCAGAGCTATCTTTGTAACCATAGACACACCTCATTAATTTGTTCTTCATATTATATAAAGGAGATGAGATGACATGTAACATTTCCAGACTGGCTTTTCAAACTTAGGGGAATTCTGGGCGGCATCTGTGGCTCAAGGAGTAGGACACCTGCCCCATATATCAGAGGTGGCAGGTTCAAACTTAGCAGAATTTTCTTGAGATGAGCATTGAAAGCTCAACCAGCATAATACCTTGAGTAGAGTAGTAGCCCATAGTGTGGATACACCTCAGCGTGTTTAACTGTCCTTCACCCACTGAAGGACATTTGTGGTGTTTCAGTTTTGGCTGTCATGAATAAAGCTACTATGAACATGTGTTACAGTCCTTTGTGTGGACATGAAAGTTTTCGTTTCTCTGAGATAAAAGTCCAGCGGTGTAACTCCTTATTCACACTGGGAGCACACCTTTAGTTTTATAAGACACTGGCATACACATTCTCAGAGAGGCTGTGGGTGTGCTAGTTTACATTCCCACTAGCAATGTTTGAGTCCTTCAGTTTCTGAGTGTTTTCTCCAGCATTTCTTGCTTTTGATTAAAATGTGTTTCATTTTTGCCACTTTGACAAGTGTTTGGTGATATCTCACAGTGGTTTTCATTTGCATTTCCTTGATGGTTAATGATGTTAAACAGCATTTCAGGTGTTTACCTTCAGTATATCATTCTTTTATTATTATTTTATTATTATCGCTTGGGATTCATGGCACATACAAAGAATTAGGTTACGCTGATTGTGGTTATTAGATAAAGTTCCTCTTGTAATTGTGTCCTGCCCCCATAGGTGTGCCATAAACCATGGTCCCCCCAGCCCTCTCCCACCTCCCCTCGCCCTGATCCCTCATTCCCCTACCCACAACCCCTTGTATTAGTTCATCTATTGACTTCATATTAGAATAGAGCAAATTCGATTCTTGCTTCTCCATTCTTGTGATGCTTTACTAAGAAGAATCTAACCTCCATCCAGGTTAATATAAAAGAAGTAAAATCTCCATCTTTTTAATAGCTGAATAGGCTTGGTGCCTGTGGCTCAAGCGGCTAAGGCACCAGCCACAAACACCTAAGGTGGCAGGTTTGAATCCAGCCCGGGCCTGCCAAACAACAATGATGGCTGCAACCAAAAAAATAGCCAGGTGTTGTGGTGGGTGCCTGTGGTCCCAGCTATTTGGGAGGTAGAGGCAGGAGACTTGCTTGAGCCCAGGAGTTGGAGGTTGCTGTGAGCTGTGATGCTACAACACTCTACCCAGAGTGACAGCTTGAGGCTCTGTCTAAAAAAAAAAAAAAAAAAAGCTGAATAGTATTCCATGGTATACATACACCACAGCTTGTTAATCCATTCCTGGGTTGGTGGCCATTTAGGTTGTTTCCACAGTTTAGTGATTGTAAATTGGGCTGTGATAAACAGTGTAGTGCAAACGTCCTCATGATAAAGTGATTCTTTTTTTCTTCTGGGAAGATCCCCAGTTAAAATAGACACATCGACATATGGAACAGAATAGAAAACCAAGAGATGAAACCAGTCTCTACTTGCCATCCAATCTTTGATAAACTAAACAAAAGCATACACTGGGGAAAAGATTCTCTATTCAACAAATGGTGCTAGGAGAACTGGATACTCATACGTAAAAGACTGAAAGTTATAACCTTTGACTCCTTACAAAAATTAACTTGAGATGGATGAGAGAGTTAAATTTAAGAAAAAAATGAAAAAAATCATAGAAGAAACTGTGGGGAAAACTCTTGATGATGTTGGACTAGGGAAAGATTTTATGACAAAGACTTGAGCGGCCATGGCAACAATAACAAAAATTAACAAATGGGACTTCATTAAGCCACATTAGAATTAATTAAGCTATCATTAGAGTTTCAGGCTCTAAAAATAAAATCTAGGAAGGATATAATAGAAATCATACACTGTGATATCATATTAATGATCAAATTGTTAGAATTTTAAAAGGACGGTGAATATTAATTTATGTGTTTATTTATTTATTTATTTTTTTTGAGATGGAGCCTCAAGCTATCCCCCTGGGTAGAGTGCCATGGCATCACAGCTCATAGCAACCTCCAACTCCTGGGCTCAAGCGAGTCTCCTGCCTCAGCCTCCCAAGTAGCTGGGACCACAGGCGCCCACCAC
>CAUYQV010057164.1:0-13115 GCA_963574575.1 Galagoides demidoff | reverse complement strand
AAGCATTTAAAATCTAGTATGTTTCCAGACATTTGAGAAACATAATTAAGGTGGGTTCTTCTACACACTGCTAATACTCTATGCTATCTGCCTACATGGAGTCTCTGAACTTCCTGATTGTCAGTTGGTTTGTAATTTTTTTTTTTTTGAGACGGAGCCTCAAGCTATCCCCGTGGGTAGAGTGCCATGGCATCACAGCTCATAGCAACCTCCAACTCCTGGGCTCAAGCGAGTCTCCTGCCTCTGCCTCCCAAGTAGCTGGGACCACAGGCGCCTGCCACAATGCCTGGCCATTTTTTGGTTGCAGCCATCATTGTCGTTTGGCGGGCCCGGGCTGGGGATTCGAACCCGCCACCTTAGGTGTACGTGGCTGGCGCCTTAGCCACTTGAGCCACAGGCGCCGAGCCAACTAAATGTATTTTTAAAAATTGTTTTCAATAATAAATTTAGTTCACTTTAACTTTTTTATAAACATTTTAATTTTTTAAAACTTTTTAAATCTCTTATACTAACACTTAGCTTAAAACATATACACACTGTACAGCTATACGAAAATATTTTCTTTCTTTATATCCTTATTTTATCAGGTTGTTTTCTGTTTCTAAAATTGATCATTTTTTTTTTTAACTTTAAAAATTTTTTTTGTTAAAAACTGAGACACAAACACACAATTAGCCTAGGCCTACACAAGAAATCAAGATGCAGGAATTTTTCTGCTCCATCATAACCTCATGACCACCACTATATTTGTGTACTGAAACATCATTATGCTGCACGGCTATATTTACCTTTCCTAGGTACATGACTCAGGCACATCAATTACTCAATGCAGAAGATACACACAAAGATTTATTTTTTTGTAGTACTAAATGTCAACAGTTTTGTTTTTTTTAAATATTAAGCTTTTGAAAGCTAAACATTGATCTTCATCAGTGGTTTCCAGTAATTCGGATTTTAAGGAATGTAAAAATAAAAAAAAAAAAAAACTTGGAGATTCCCAGTTTGCTGAGGAAGGAGACTATTTTATAAAAGAAAATAATTTTGTACCATAAAATAGAAGAAAGGATTTTTGTTTTGGGGGGGGTTTGTCTTTGTCTTAAAATTTTTTGGTTTGTTTTCTTGGAATTTGAGCTTCAGAGTATAGATTTTAAATTTAAAACCACTAGGAAGATAGGAAGAACATAAATCCAGAAAAAAGGGCATCCTTTAAATCAGTAAAATTTAACATTAAGAAACCATTATGCCAGTCTCCTTATTTTTCTCATTTTGACATACACTAGTGAAAACATTGACACAGACTAAAATTGGAAAGCCACTGACTTATATTCCATAAGCCTAAAAATATTGTTTAGGTCACATTTGGGACCATATAGATTCAATGAACCTTGAAAAATCAGCAACTTACAGTTCCTGCCTGAGCCTTCTTATCTTGGCTTTAGCATCTGCCAGTTCCACTGACAGATGTTGTCGACTCTCTGTTCGCTTCATGCCTGGAGAACCACAGGGTGACTGTGCTGATGAAGAGGCATGGGGTAGAAAATGGAGACCATCCCGCTCTTCAGAAAGCTCTATGATAGTCTAAGAAATTATAGAAATAAACCCAGACTCAATTTCAGTATTCTACGTATCAGCAAAATAAACACATCAATACTATTTACTGAGTCTAACTGTACTACATACCAAAAACAATTCACTGGTCAAAAACGTTTTAACTTTGTCATATTTAACCGCCATTTTTAAAAGTTTCATTCAACAGTCATGCATATACTATTTAGTATATAACACTAGAACAAGACTTAATACTTTTTCCCGTCCTAGTTTTTAACAAAAGAAATCATTTATGATAAAATAACTAGATTACATGACAAATGTTAGAAAGTCATAAAAGATTCATTGACAAAAGAAATAAATTAACCCAGAGTGATTTGTCTAAAACTGTGCCATCCAATATGATAGCCAGGAGCACAGGTAGCCAGTTAATTAAAAATTTAAAATGTTAAAAAGACAGGTTCTTAGTCACACTAGCCCACATTTCAAGTGTACAACTGCTGTATGTGGCTAGTGGCTACTGTCCTGGATAGCCCAGAAATACAAACTTGCTGTTACTGTAGAACTGGATTGCAGTGCTCTAGAATTATAAACAGGATCTCAGAGGGACCTAACAAAACCTCAAAAGTTTAGTTCAATCTCTTTATTCTGCAGTAAGGTAACTGGGACACAGTTATTGATTTACCCATGATCACACAACTAGCTAAAAGCCATGCCAAGACTCCAAGCCAGTCTCTTGGCTCCACATCCTATGCTCTCTCCTATACACTAGTTCCAATCTGCTTCCTATTTCAAAGCTTCCTTTATTTCTTCCTCCAGAGACACTCCATGTGAGCATAAACATCCTTCTCCTTTTCTAAATCTAAACTTGAAGAGCTATTTAACCTACCTACGTGTACCTCACACAATCATATTTGTCCATTCCCCCAAATTCCCCTTTTCTTTTCTTTTTTTTCAAATTGGTAAATTTCTTTATTGGTAAATTACCTTATTTTAAACCAACTTCTCAGGTCTTTCTTTCAAACTTCTCAGGCGAACAGAAATTATCCTTTACAGCAATTTCAATTGCCCTACTACTCCAAATAGAATGGGTTCAGTCACCACCTTGGGACCAGAAAAATCACCACCCTCACTTTTTTTCTCATTACCCAGTCTTATCCACCCTCACTGAATGACTGTGTTTTTTATTCCTTTAAACCATCTACCAGAATTCACTTCTTTATAGCACCTACATCAAGATCTGTCCTATCTTTCTGCCTTCAATAATTGCTTTCAAATTCCATTGTGCCTGTCAATAACCCACAGAGCATGATTTCCTAGGCCCTTTTCTCTCTAGGTGCCATGTCCACTCCCTATTCAGTGCATAAGGATTTATTCCTTTGTGGGATGTCTTCTTTACTATCATTACCCTCATGTCAACATACTACACTTAATCCTCTTTGCTCTCCAAACAATACTGCTAGCAACTCTAGAGTTCTCACACAGCCTGGAACTATAGATAGGCCCTTAAATATCAACCTTATTTTTGAATTTAATAGTAACATGCTGTTACCTGATGATGGCTCCCTCTTTGGTGAAAAAGGGAATTAACATTTATAGAACTTCTAGCTAGGAATTACCAAGATCTCATTCAATACCATAATCTGAATTAGAAGAATTATGTGTATTTGAGACATGAGGAAACCAAGGCTCATATTGGTTAAATAACTTAACCAAACTCTTACAAACAATGATGGGGATAGCAAGAATACAAATCAAAGTCTGACTCTAACACTATGTTACCTTCCTTACCTACCATCAGTTTGTTCTATTCCTGTTCCAAGATGATAAAGCTTTAAGAGAAAAACAAAGAGTCACATCGCCCTACTGCAGACTTTGCCATCCAGTTCCAATTAAATCTCTTTTTACTACCCATTTATCCTTTTACTGAAATCTTACTGATTGCCTGGCAACCTTCCTCATGATGACTGTTATAAATACATTCCCTTTTCTCCATTTGAGTCTCCAAGTGCAAATGACTATCTTTATTTTCAACAAATGACCTCTCCTCCAATTTGCCAAAGAAACAGAATCACCTAAGATTAACTTCTTGGTTAATTTTTTTTTGGCATTTTTTTTTTTTTGGCTCCCAACCTATATTTCTTACTTAAACATTTCCAATTTCTTTCTTCCTACTGGCTTTTCTTTTCCTTGTTCTTCAAAGATAGACTAGTTTCTTCTATCTAGAAAAATAAAACCATGTTCCCTCTCTACCACTTTTTGCTTAAGAAGATAGTTTATGACACTATTTCATCCTAACTCTTTATCCAGCATGCTGACCCCAACTTCTCTATCTCTATAACAGTGTCATTAATATTCCTAATAGTCCAGGCCCCACATCCCTGGAATCAACTTTTATTTGTATATTTTCTTACTACCCCAATTATCTTTAATCTTGCTTTCTAGTATCTCCTGAGTCTAACAATAGTACCTAGTATTTAATAAATATTTGTTCCATGCACAAATAAATTAGCCCTTAATTATAGGCTAGCTCGTATTTTTCACTTATAAATAATGATGTTTTTCTTAATAAGCCAAATAAAATCTTTCTCATACCTCCTGTGCATCTCTTGATCCCTTACCTAGTATAGTACTATGCTTAAAACATTCAAATGAGCAATTCACAAAAAGAAGAGGCAAACTACAGAAGACAGATGTTACATTTGAACTCAGTAGGTGGAGAAGTGGAGGTATCAAGAGCTTCCAAATGCCAATGAACAGAACACAAAAGAACTATGAACCACAAGATATTTAAAGAAAGAAAGAAACCCAGTATTGTAAGTGTCCAGAGGTATTTTCCATTAAAGGTTAGAGACTATGACCTGTGGCGGAAGCTTCTTGAACTCAAAACTTCCCATACATTTTCAAAATAATCTGAAAGGAAATGTCATTAAAGCAGAACTCATAAACTTTCCCCAATCCTTCCAACTAGAAGTTACAAGTAAATCTTCCTTCTTTAAATTCCTATAGTATTTTGCATGGGCATGATGGTTCACGCCTATAATCCTAGCACTCTGGGAGGCCGAGGCAGGTGGATTGCTTGAGCTCAGGAGTTCAAGAACAAGACCCTGTCTCTATCAAAAAAAAAAAGAAAAGAAAAAACTAGACCAGCATTGTAGTACATGCCTATAGTCCCAGCTACAGGGGAGGCTGAGGCAAGAGGATTGCTTGAGCCCAAGGCTTTGTGGTTTCTGTGAGCTATGATGCCAGGGCACTCCACCTAGGGGTAAAGAGTCAGATTCTGTCTCAAAAAAAAAAAAAAAAAAAAAATTAGGCCAGGCATGATGGCTCATGCCTGTAATCCCAACATTCTAGGAGGCCAAGGTGGGTGGATGACCTGAGCTCACAAGTTTGAGACCAGCTTG
Source organism: Galagoides demidoff (assembly GCA_963574575.1). Classification (NCBI taxonomy): domain Eukaryota; kingdom Metazoa; phylum Chordata; class Mammalia; order Primates; family Galagidae; genus Galagoides; species Galagoides demidoff. The sequence continues at coordinate 8,163 of CAUYQV010057164.1, read as the reverse complement.
AGCTAGAGCAAGACACCATCTCTAAAAACTGTCAGGCATTGTGGTGGGTGCCTATAGTCCCAGCTACTTGGGAGGCTGTGTCTGAGGTTGCTGTGAGCTATGAAACCACAGCACTCTACCAGGGAGCAATAAAGCAAGATTCTGTTTCACACACAAAAAAATTAATTAAAAAACAAATTCTGATAGAATTTTGAGGTATATCATTTTTAGTACTTACCATTTTAAAAATGTTTTTACAATGTAATTATTTTATTAAAATAACTTCCCTATTAGACTGTAACCATCTTTGTTTTTCTTTTTGTTAAGACAGAGTCTCACTTTGTCCCCCTCAGTAGAGTACCACAATATCACAGCTCACAGCAACCTTGAACTCTTGGGCTTAAGCAATTCTCTTGCCTCAGCCTCCCAAGGAGCTGGGACTACAGGCACCTGCCACAGCACCTGGCTATTTTTGTTGCTGTCACTGTTGTTTAGCAGGCCGGGGCTGGGTTTGAATCTACCAGCTGGGGAGCCTGTGGCTGGCGCCCTAACCACTGAGCTATGGGTGCCCTTAGACTGTAACAATCTTTGGTTCAGTTTGCTGTTCTGAGTTCTCAAGCACTCTAGCACAAAATCTTCCAAAAAAGCAGGTATTTCTTTATATACTGAAGAATGAGGAAAGGAATTATAGATGTGCTCAGCATAATCATGGATTTAGGCAAAGGTATTACAATATAACGGCTGGGAACACAAGTAATGGAATAAGATCTGACAAGTTCCTTAACTTTTCTAAGCTCCAAAATGAGGTTATTGTACAATTTAATAAAGTAGTATGTGTTAAACTAACAGCACAAAGTCTGACATAAAATAAATAGTGATAATGAAAGGATCTTAAATTTATTAAAATCTATTTGTCTTTTAGTAAAAGGAGAAGACTAAAGTCATTATTCTGTAGCACTATGAATAAAAAAAAAGAGAAATACATGTTTTTTAGACTGAAGTGAAACAATTATAACAAAAGATCAATTAAAAAGAAAAAAGTTAAAGGGAAAATCTTATTTCAATGTAACTAAATGACACTGGATTATTAGATTTACATGCTATCTTTACATTTGTCTAATATGTTGTCATTATTTTTAATAACCTTTTCTAATTCACATATTGGTGACCCAAACTGGAAAATAAACTTCCCTAGAGAATTGGATTTCAACCAGCTAACAATTTGTTTCCCAAATATCTCAGATTTATATTAATATATTTATATCTCTCCTTCTGAGATATTTGAACCAGCTAACAATTTGTTTCCCAAATATCTCAAAAGGACAGATATTTATATCTCTCCTTTATATCTCTCTCATATTTATATCTCTCCTTCTGTGATGTTATATATTTAATAAATATATTTATATCTCTCCTTCTGAGATATTTCAATCAGCTAATATGTTATCTTATATCTCTCCTTCTGAGATATATTTATATCTCTCCTTCTGAGATATTTCAACCAGTTAACAATTTGTTATATTTATATCTCTCCTTCTGAGATATTTGTGATATTAATTATATAATTAATTATTTAAAAGTTAATTAACTTTTTAATTCCTTGTTTAAAATAAGCAAATTCAAAACTACTTAGGCAGAATGTATTTTAAAAGATTTTTCAAACAGTTCATACAGTGTTTCATGTTCCTTTTAGTCTTTTCAGAATCAGGTAATGACAAGTTATTTTGTTCACACCATATTAATCACTTCACTTAAATGAGAATCAAACATTTTATACATGCCCATCAGTTATATAAAACCAAAATACAGAACTTTAGACGTAATTCTTCAGAAGCTGGCAGATACCTCATTATAATACATTACTAACCAATAACCTCAAGTACAAATAGAAGAATGTACTAGATAATGAATAGGGTAGTAAAAAGACACTAAAACAAGAAGATGACAGCATATGTCTAAAAATTAGATTGAAAATGAAATGATCTAAGTATATCAGCATAAATTATATAGCTAGCAGGATGTTTTTCAATCTACTCTTTCCTTCCTTTGGTCTCACTGCCCTCACTTTTTAAAAATGATTTCTCTAAAACATTTTTCTTTTCTCTCTCTCTCTTTCTTTCTTTTAAGAGACAGGGTCTTGCTCTGACACCTAGGCTAGGGAGCAGTGATGTGATCATAGCTCGCTGCAACCTCAAACTCCTGGGCTCAAGGGATCCTCCTACCTCAGCCTTCTGAGAAGCTAGGACTACAGGTACATGCCACTGAGCCCAACTAATTTTTAAAAACAATTTTTTTATAGAGACATGGAGGTGGGGGGTGGGGGTCTCACTACCAGCTTAGGTCTTGAAATTCTAGCCTCAAGCAAACCTCTCACCTTCACCTCCCAGAGTGCTGGGACGACAGGTGTGAGCCACCATTCCCAGACTTATTTATTTCTTAATAGTTTCTTTTATTTTAATGCCTAAAGAAAAATTGAAAATTTTCATCAGAATTGAATAACTTCTACAGAGACATGAAAGCTTTATTCTGAAAAAAAAAGTCTTTAGGAATTTTTTCTATGTAGTCTTTCATTGATCTCAAGAATAATCACACAAATTTTCTACAAATGAACTCAAAAGTGTCTCTCACATGTAAATGGAACAAATGATAAAAGCTATATGTTTTCCTGAATGGTAGAATACTTTACTCTGCTATTAAGAAAGTATTACTCACCACCACATGCACTGAAGTCTAGACTTCTCTAAAATTATAAATTGCTGTCAGGGAGTGCAGACAGAAAATTTGGTACAATTTTACTCTTTTAAAAAGCAAAGTATGTCTTAAAGGAACTTACAATAATTCTCTTTTTAAAATCACACTTCATCATACTAACTACAAAAATTTGAGATCTTTTATGACACATTTTATTCAGAACACCTGTTACTCTCATATTAATACTTATTTTTCCAACCTCCAAATGTGGCAATAAAACTAAGAAATTAACCTTAAGCAAATTCTTCTGCTTCAAGGCAATGATTTTTCCACTTACACAAACATATTTTCAGTTTCACACTTCTGTATTGTTGCCAGAGATGTGGGGGTGACGTGAAAAACACACAGGAACAAAATCAGAATAATACCAATTTAAAAGTAAAGAAAAAAAGAAAACTTAATTGCAATTCATTTACTAGCAATTTGGGGTTCCTGTACATTCCTCTGGTTGTTCCCTTCCACAACAACAACCAAGAAACAGTATCTTATTACCTGTCTCTATGAAACAGAATATCAATTCTGCAATACTTCTAAAGTTACTATTTTCTTTTTTTTGGAAAGCAAACTTGACAATACATTGAAAGAAATGTACAAACCTCTGAATGTTCATCTCTCTCATCAATAAGTCTTTTTAGGTGTAAAGCCATATTTTTCAAGAGTGGTTCTATGTCCTCCTGAGATAGATCAGTCACTTCCATCCACTGAAGATCGAACACATTTTCCTGATTATGGGTAACCTTTAAAAAAGCAACCAAAAAAATAGCTAATATTCAAAAATCTATTTTATTATTGTATAACACTAGCTCAAATATAGTATATCACATAATAAAAACATGAAAAGTCAATATGATATTTAAAGAGTATTTAAAATTAACGATAAAAACATTACAACTAAAAACTTCTAATTTTTAAATAAATTTAACATTCATTTTCTAGTCAAAAAATATTTAATCCAAGGCATTCCTAAGGGAACGTAATACTGATATATCTGACAACTATTTAACAAAATCAATTCAACTTTTCTTTAGCTAAAACTTTTATTTTACTTGAATCCAAAAGTAAGAGGTTTTAATATTATAGGATATATGTTATTACATTTGTATATCTGGAATAGGTAAATCTTTACAAATTCTGACGATCACACTGTCGTGAACCTTAGGAGAATGGATCCCAATATAAAGATATTTGTAAGAATGGAGAAGTTATACAAGTGAATACTTATTTCTTGCTGTGATTCTGTTATGTTGCTTTAACTTTCCCAATAAACAGCAAAAGTCAGCTCAAGGATAGTGGCAAATTCAGTAACTTGGAATACTTAGCATTTCTTCAAAATGAAATAAAACCATATGGCTAGCACAAATCTATATAAAGAGTACCAGTAAAACTGTATCTTGTAAAATACTAATATGCTTATTGTTGACAAAAATGTTGTAAGAAATATGAGCTCTATGAACATTAACTAAGACAAAAGTTGATCTATGGAATACAAGGTCATCTAAATAAAGAATACTTTTAAGTACTATACATTTTCACTATTTAAAAAATTTCTCCTTTTTTCTTATCAACATGCAAAATTTAACATATAATTCTAAAAAGTCTTTATAATAAGACTAAAAGCCAAGAATAGACAGATGCAGAAATAGCTTTTAAAATCAATCTTAACATATAAATCTTATTAACCTTAATTATATGACACTGCACCATGTCTTAGATTTAAATCATATATGACAAATCATTAATGGTTTTATAATTCAAGTAATGTCTTCAATAAAAATTATGCTATGTCCACTCATTGAAAAGAAAATCACTGGAATGACTAAGCTTATTAACCTACCTCATATTGTTTTAAATTATAAGCAGTATTTCACTTTCAGTTATTTCTATTCACTAACCTATTCATTCTGTTCTAGCGAAGACAGATACTTCATCCCTCAAATAACACTTTTTGCCTATGTCTCTACAGATAAAGCCAATAAGAGCACATTTGTAGTTAGCATTGTGCTGTTGTATAAGATGATTCACTTAAGAAACTATCTCTAAAGAGAAGACAATTTGCATAAAAGCAGGGTTCATTTTTATTTCATCTCGATATGCTTGCTTAATGTCATGACTTTAAGTATTTTGGAAGATACACAAACACACTACTGCACAGTTTCATAAACAGTACGTTAAAAAATGTACACAGGTTATTACCTCTTGTATATGTGCGGCAACTGCTGCTTTTGTATCAAAATCTAAACCTTGAATTCTTTCAATGAATTCTTCTTTTTTCTGACACTAAAATAAATGAATAAAATAAACATTCATACTTTGTACAATCCTTAATATGACTAACCTTCATCAAGCTTGGCTATGTTTTTGAACAGTACAGTAGGGGTGTTGTTTTGCATTAAAATTTTTTAATATGCTCACCTAACAGCAATTTAGAAATATATATATTTTTAAAAGGCAATGAAAATCTATACTATTTTTATGCTGAAAAGTTCTAAAGTGGGAAACCATTACACAACCCATCTGAGGTCAGTACAATATTATTATGCTAACTTTACAAACAGAGAAGTAAAGAATCAAGAACTTGTTTCAGAGAGGATAGGTTACTTGCCAAAAAACACAGTGAGTCAGTGGCAGAAATCGGAATACAGCCAAAATGCTCAGTCAGTCCCTGGCTATCACCAAACAACACAGCCTTTCTTCTTGGAAAAAAAATGTTTAAGCAATTTTTATTTCAAGCTTACAACTCATTCTCACATCTTCATCCCATCAATCTTAATAAAAGAAACCCACTTTTATAGCTCAGTTCAACATTTATAGGGTAATACAATAAATATATGACTTGTTTCTAACATAGCAAAAATTTACCAGGGGCAAAATTTAAGAAGGTATATACAAGTACACATGTAACCAAATAGAATAAAGGCAGCAATTCTTCATTGTATAACCTTTTTAAAAAGCTTTATATAAATTAAAATTATTAAAATGGAAATCGAAAATCTTTTTCCTTCCTATCAGTATTAACAGTTTAACATGCATCTTAATCTCTAACACCATCTACATCTTTTACGCTGCAATCCAAAAGCTGTATTCTTGGAGTTACTAAATGAGAAGGGCACACAAAATAGAAAGCACTGCCTTGTCTAATTTAGTTCCATCTCCTGGGCCAATTACTGCAATACAAGTGAAGACAATATACTCACAAAAAGAAAAACTGGCTCTTTGATCATACAATGTACAAGGCTCTGATTTATATTCTACATATTTATCTTATCAAATTATAACACTCTATTTCTATTGTCATACTATTTAAGCACATTTCCATCAGTGCAGAAAGTTCTATATCCTGTAAAAAACAAAGTATTCAGATAGCGTGGTTAAAACTAAATTACCAGAATGTATATTTCCTAATTGTGATTCCAAAGTCAAGAGTTTTGGGGTGGATAGGAAAAAAATAAGTGGTTTAAAAACAAAAATTTGTCTAGCAAACAGTATTTGACAGGCCTTATGAGAATAATTAAGAATTACTTTTAACTCTAAGTTTGTAAGTTGTACATTTATAAACTATTTTAAATTGCACATGAACTTTATGGCCATCCTGTATAAAATAACTAGTTTTTCAAGTTTATGTGGTAACCTCAACTTTTTAATGCTTCCAAAAGCATTGAACTATACATTGTTTTTGAGAATTTATTCTCAGAATATAAAATGGCAGTTATAAAAGGTAATGACTATGACTTACCAAAGACTCTTCCAACTTAACTGCCATATCTTTCACTGCCGTCAGTTTAAAGATACACTTCCCTCTTCTAAGCCCCCAGCAGTCTCAACATAAATAAATAAGAATTTTTCCTTTAACCTTAAATACAGTTTCTACTAAATCTCATTTTAGACTCTAAGAGTTTTAAGAATTCTGAAAATGTTTTATAAATTCATAAAGAATGAACAATAAAATTCACAGGATTTTGGAGGATAAAAAAGACAAAGACTGTCAAGATAAAGGAGTTAAGATTCAAACTCTGAAGTTGAATAATCAGATCAAATGTTCTATATCAGTGCTGTGTAACAGTAATCACTAGCTACATGTGGCTTCTGAGAATGTGAAATGTAGCCAGTGAAACCAAGAAACTGAAATTTTATTTAATTATAATTAAATGTAATTCAAATAGTCACGAGTGGCCAGTGGCTACTAAACTAAATAACCTAGCTCCTGAGCATATTAAAGCCTGCTGTTTTAGACCAGACAGAGGCTAGGCACAGCCTATAATTGCAGCATTTGCAGAGTCTGCGGGGGTTGGACTATTTGAGGCCAGGGGTTTCAAGACCAGCCTGAACAACACAGTGAGACCCCATCTCTACTAAAAATAGAAAAAAAAATTAGCTACATGTGGGGGCACTTGCCTGTAGTCCTAGCTAAGGCAGGAGGATTGCTTAAGCTAAGAGTTTGAGGTTGTGGTGAGTTTTGATGATGTCACAAGGCAATAGAGTAAGGCTCTGTCTCCATAAAACAAACAAACAAACAAGCAAGCTATATATATAAAGTTTACTTCCAGCTATAACATCTCTTGTGAAGACTAAAATAATCATCAGGAAATTGTTTTTTCCACTTAAAATTAAGGAGTGAAATTTATAAGGTCAAGGCTAGGATGGAGAGCCACGCCATCAGTGAAAATTCAATGCTCAGCACTTGGTTTGGGAGACTTGTGTTATTCACTCAAAAAGACTGATGGAATTTGACTGGTTTACTCCAGCAATAATAAAAATGCTCAAGTTCTGGCCTTAAATGGTTTTCTTCATATTCGAAGTTATTCCTGTGGCCTTCATTTAGGTATGATCAAGGGTTAAAAAGTCTTTTTTTTTTTTTTTTTGAGACAGAGCCTCAAGCTGTCCCCCTGGGTAGAGTGCTGTGGCATCACAACTCACAGCAACCTCCAACTTCTGGGCTTAAGCGAGTTTCTTGCCTCCACCTCCCAAGTAGTTGGGACCACAGGCGCCCGCCACAACGCCTGGCTATTTTTTTTGGTTGCAGCCATCATTGTTGTTTAGTGGCCTGGCTGGATTCGAACCCGCCACCTTAGGTGTATGTGGCTGGTGCCTCAGCCACCTGAGCCACAGGCACTGAACCAAGGGTTAAAAAGTCTTAATTACAATTTATTCTATAAAGTAAGATCTTTGATAGCTGTTACCTTTACTGTTTCTGAATGCTGCTTCCTCTTAAGAATTTCACAATTTTTTCTTCAAAAGAAAATGTTTTTTCAATTTCCCAATGCTTGTTTTTTGTTTTTTTTTTTTTTTGAGACAGAGCCTCAAGCTATCCCCCTGGGTAGAGTGCCATGGCATCACAGCTCATAGCAACCTCCAACTCCTGGGCTCAAGCAAGTCTCCTGTCTCTGCCTCCCAAGTAGCTGGGACCACAGGCACCCGCCACAACGCCCGGCCATT
>CAUYQV010057163.1:0-15005 GCA_963574575.1 Galagoides demidoff | reverse complement strand
ACGAAGGCTATGTTAACCAGTTTGGTGAAAATATTTCAAATTATATATAAAACCAGCACACTGTACCCCATGACTGCATTAATGTACACAGCTATGATTTAATTAAAAAATAAAAGGGGGATCCAATTTCAGCATGAGGCTGGAAGGGGACAAACACCCCAACCACTACAATGCCCAAAGCAGCTTCCTCGCTGTGTCCTCTGTGTGCCTTTCAGCTGTGAGAGGAACTGTGGGCCAGTGAATGCTGGAGAGGACGTTCTGCTCGGGGTTGCCTTGGGAGATGGCTCCCCGGAGGTCACCTTTAGCTGGTATTTAGACAACACTCCAACAGAGAAGGTAAGGATGGGACAACCCCTCAAAAAATGGAAAATCTCTCTCCCCCTCTGATCGGCCAGACCCTTGACACATGCCTAGTGGTGAGATGGGCATGGGTTGCCCCATTCAGAGCCCACTGGGGGAGTGCACTGCAGAGGAGGGTCAGGGACCTGTCAACAGGAGGATGGCTACGAAGGAGTGAAAACTCAGGAGAAATCCCACAGCAGATGCCACTGACATCTCAGCCAACTCCCCTCTCAGGCTGGCATCCCTGTCCCAGCTGCTGTGACGCAGCTGTTGGCTAACAAATGATGGGTGTGGGGTCAGACAGTTGCTCCCATACCTGTGCCCTCAAGGAAGACAGCTTCTGTGGTACAGCCTATGCTCAGAGCTGCCGGGGGGCCAGGCTGATTCCTCCTGAAACACTTCTCTGGCTCCCATCATCCTCTGCCCTGTTTCTCCCCAGGGGTGTTCCCTGAGGGCCCCCCTTCAATAGATAACTTCCACACAGACCCCCATCTCAGGCTCTGCTCCCAGGGAACCTGCCCCAGACAAATACCCCAGCAAGGGTGGAGCCTGGGTAAAACCACCCGAGAAGCAGCAGGAGCCTGCCCTCCCCTCATCAGCGGTGAATCTGAAAGGCCCCCAGCACTCAGAAGCTACCATCCTGCTGAGATCCGGTGGCCCCATGACAGCTCAGGGGCCCTGGGTGCTGCTCTCTTGCAGGCTGAGCCCCTCCCGGATGCCTGCACACTCAGAGGACTGTGGCCCAGCTCTCTCACCCCACTTCAGAGCAACGCCTCCTCCTTGTTGCTAAGCAGCTCCCTCCTGCAGAGCTGGGGCAAGGTCATCAGAGTCAGAGCCACAGGTGGGAAGCCTCCCTTTCACCTCCTGCCAGGGAACCAGGATAAAGAGAAACCTGGGGACTGCTGGTTTCCCAAGGCCGAGGGCTGTCCTGCAGGCTAGGTGTGAGTCCCACCATGCCACTTTCTACCTGGGAGATGTTGGGTGAAAAATTTAACCTCTCACTGTGTCAGTTTCCTCCCATGAGAACTAGTGATAGTCAAAACACCTGCCTTGGGATGGTTACCTGCAGGATGAGTGCAATAACATTAGTAGTACTAGCAGGTCATTTTGGGGTGGTGCAACCTGCGTGTCCTGCCAGAGTAATTCAGAGCTTCTCATTTAAAGCAAACCCAGGGCAGGAAATGTAGATTCTCAAAAAGAGGGAGACTAGGGGGAAGGAATATTCCTTTTAGGAAGGATTCCTCTGGTGCTATGTTTCCCGAAGTGGCCCACAGACCACCTGCACCAGAATAAACTGGGGTTCTAGTTTGGGATCAGGTCCACCCCAAACCTGCTGAATCGAGTCTAGGCTGAGGAATTCATTTTAATGGAAATAAAAATGAAGCTCTTCTAGGCATACTCTCTTTTTGAAAGCCTAGGTGACTATTCCAGGTGATGTGGGGTATTGCTACAGCTCAGCTGCCGGGGCCTGGGAAGAGCATGGGCTCAGGGTGGGATCAGCTTGTTTCTAGATCCTGGCTTTGGTCCTTCTGGCTCAGTGATCTTGAACACGCTATTGTTTCCTAACTTGCTTCCTTTTTACAAAATCTCCGAAAAGAAGCTATTGTTATTAGCCCCATTTGACTAGATGAGGAACTGACTCTCAAAAACACCAAGCCTGGCCAGGTCTGGTGGCTCACACCTATAATCTCTGCACTTTGGGAGGTTGAGGCAGGAGGATCATTTGAGGACAGGAGTTTGAGACCAGCCTGGGCAACATAGCAAGACCTCATCTCTAAAAAAAAAAAAAAAAAAAAAATTACAAAAAGTAGCCAGGCCTGGTGGCACAAGCCTGTAGTCCCAGCTACTCAGGAGGCTGAGGCAGGAGGATCACTGGAGCTCAGAAGTTTGAGGTTGCTGTGAGCTATGATGGTGCCACTGCACTTCAGCCTGAGTGACAGAACAAGACCCTGGACTCAAAAAGAAAGAAAAAAATACCCATAAAGATAATGCAACTGTCATGCACCCATTAAAAATAAAATATTTTTTAAAAACTAAAAATCAAAGTCTAAGGTCACTTGGTTAATAAATCACAGGACTGGAATTCAAGCTCAATTCTCTCCGTCTTCCCATATTTCTGCCCAATGTCTCAAAATGGGACCCACAGGTCCCTTGCATCAGAGAGAGTTGTTAGTCATGTAAATTTCTGGGCATCTCCAGGCTCCAGTTCTGGAGAGGGGCCCAGGAATCTGCAAGTTTAACTATCTGCTTGGGGGATCCTGAAGCCTGATTGTGTTTGCAGAGCCCGCATATACCCCTAAGCACCATCTGTCTTTACCTCCAGCACTGACCAGAGATGCCTATGGGGAGGATACCTATGTGGTCAGCACCCTGCCTCCCCCTGAGGTGCCTGCCTGCACTATTGCCCCAGAGGAGGGCACAGTTCTGACGAGCTTCTCCATCATCTGCAATGCCTCCTTGGCCCCGGGCCCCCTGCAGTACTGCTTCTGCCTGGAATCAGGTACTGCCCAAGGACTCTGCTGTCCCCTTAGCACCTGGGCTCACCCTCTCCCAGATCAGGGACCCCCCCCTAGCTCCTATGCTCACAAGAGGTTGGCAGAAGGGTGATACCCCCAATCCTTGGCCCCCCTCCCCCAAGGCGCTGACCCACCCAGCATCCCATAGAGACATGAGAAGCAGGTCTCATCAGTAGCTCTTCCACAACTGGAAGCCAAAATGATCTCTGGCCTAGCATGGGGGACACTGAAAGGGAGAAGTGAGTGAGGATACCCACCAGTAAGACCATTTGGGGCCCCCACCAGCACACCACCCCCAGCATACACACTCGGAATAGCTGTGACCCCTTGGCAGTCTGGAACTATTCAGGAGGACAGACATGGGTTGGGATCCTTCTTCAAGGAATGGGCAACATGGCAGGATCTGCTGAGCTGGAAGGAGAACATTTTTGCAAAGGTTTATGCAGGCGCTGAACATAGCCTCCCTCCCCACATTGCTAAGACCCTGCACAGCCTCCCTTCCCATCATGCTAACAACCCACCCCCCAGGCAGCAGCAGGGCGTTGGCCAGACAGGCAGGGAGAGCAGCCCCAGTTGTGTTTGTTCACCCAGTGTGGTGGCGATTGGTGCCTGGAGGTTTCATCTGATTCCTCCTCTCCTCCCAGTGGGTTCTGGCATTATGTGGCCCTCACATGGGCTCCAAAATGTCCTAATCACATTATAACTTTTCTCCAAACATGGGCACCGGGAGTGTTGCTAGGATGCTCCCAATATCCAGCATCAAATGTCCCAATGATGTAAGCTCTATGCCGTGTTTAGGGGGAGATGAACCTAAGCTACTCAGAGATGTGAGGATGTGTACTTTTCATGGGGTGCCTTGTCAAATAGAAGTGGAAATGCAGGGCCTTTAAGAGGACTGGGGCTGAGCCTGGAAGGAAAACTGCAAGCAAGGTCAGTAGGTTTGTTTTTGGACCTGAATCTCACCAAGGGAAGAGGCCAGGACAGCTGTTCTAATGGCAACTGGTTGTACCACTTCAGTGCCTCCACCTGCCTGGTGCCTGTTACCAAGAAGGCAGGAGAGTGTGGCCAAGGAGACGTGAGTTTCAATGGCGAGTCAACAGTGTCATGACTGCCCACTGTACAAGGACTAGGGAGCCCATAGATGAGTCATTACTATCTAAGCATACAAAGGACATTCATTCATTCATTCATTCATTTTTACAACAAACATGTATTGAACGCCAGGCTCTGTTCTTAGTGCCTGAGCTAAACAGCAGGGAGCTAAATCGTGACAGTCCCTGACCTTGTGGTCTTCACGACCTGGTGGTATGGCCGAACAACGGGTAAACCAAGACATACGTGGTGTAGGAGTGACTGTTTCAGAGACAGCAATCAGGGAAGGAAGGGCTTTGTGAAGGAAATGACCTTGGAGGCAGCATGCCTGGGTAACAAGCTCCCCCATCCCCTCCCATTCCCCTTTCTTCTTATCATTTGGTTTACTGCCTTCAATTTTTAAAATAGTCAATGGGTTTTTTTTCCCCCTGCAGTTTCTCACAGATGTTAGTAAAATTATTGCAAAGTTATAGTGACCTGCACTTACTTAGAGAGGACAGTGAACCAGTGTACATGGCGGCCTCGCTCCCTGAAAGCGTGGAACTCCAAGTACCTGCCCGGCTGTCAAGAGCTGTGGCTTTTGTGTCTTGGGGACCAGGCTCTGCCTGAGTTTCTGTGTTCCTGGGGCTTGGACATGCCCCCTGCAACTGGTCAATTTTATTTTGATAGGTTCCTGCCTACACTGTGGCTCCGAACCTGTCCTCGCAGCTGTTTATCTGCCACTTGGAAAAGAAAACAGTGACTTTGTGCTGACAGTGGTCATTTCTGTCACCAATCACGCCGGGGACAGACAGCAGACCCATGCAACAGTTAAGGTGGGTGGTGGTGTGGCCACTGCTTGTTTACTGAGAACACTTCCTGACCAGTCTGAACCTCACCGGAAGGGTGGCCAGATGGAGGGCAGCCAAAGGCATAGCTGGATAAGCCACTGATTCATTCATTCCTTCAACAAACGTGCACAGAGCTTCTACTTTCTGCCAAGTCCTGGGGACACAGCTGTGGACACAACAGGACTAACTAGTCTTTACCTGTGCAGATTGTATGACTTAGTGGCCAGGACAGGGGTAGGATCTTGAGAGCCGGGGCAGGGGTAGCCAGAAGGACGCTGGCACAAGTCAGGCCAGTGCGTTCAGAGAGCTTAGAGGAAGGAGGTACCAAAAGCAGCCGCAAGGACGCAAAAATGAAGCTTAGATAAATATCAAGAAGATTAAAAGGGTCAGAAGCCAGGTGGAGGAGGAAGGGATTGAGAACAAGATGAGCAGGCAGCAATCGGGGCAGCAATGACTTGCCCGAGGCTTGAGTTGACCAAGGCTTGGCTGTGGTGCCTGTACAAGCGGGTCCAGCTGCCCTCCAGCCTCACGAAGTCCCCGAGAGCCTCCACACCAGGCTGGAGGCGTCCAGGCCCCCTCGGCTTCCCTACATGAAAACCTGTGACCTCAGACCTCAGGTTCTTGAACAAGGACCTCTGAGCACGTTCCTGGTTTCCCAACAGGTGAGACTTGGAGACACGCATCTTGAGGACGGGGCACTCCAGGCTGCCGTGTCAGAGAAAATCAGCACCACTCTGCAAGGCGAGCATGGCCCAGAGAGGCTCCTCCAGCTGGCCAAGTCTGTGTCCTCTGTGCTGAACCAGGAGCACCAGAGCCAGGGCTCTGGCCAGCAGCTGAGAATGGACGCCAGACGGAAGGTGCTTGCAGGGGTCCCTTTCACATTCCTCCTCTCTCCCCTGCTCTCTCCTCTCCCTCCTCATCTTCTCTCTCTTTCTCTCCTCCTGCCTCTTCCTCCATCCTCATATCTGTTTCTCTGACCCTGATCCTCCTGCCTCCTTCTTCAAAGCCCTTGTGTTTATTTTGGTTCTACCTTTTAATCCAGGACGCTCTCCCTGTCTCAGGATCCCTAACTTAATCCCATCTCCTGAGTGATTTTGATGAGGTATCTTTTGCCTCTCGAGGTAACACATTCCCAGGTTGTGGGGATTAGAATGTGGGCATCTTTGGAAGGCTGTTATCCTGCTACCACACCTCCCCTGAGGCAAACCAAGGCCTCAGGGCTTCCAAAAACCCCAGATGACCCCAGTCACTCCTCTGACTCCGCATCTTTATGAAACAACCTCATGGAGCCACTGGGATTACATTTCCTCTCCCTGCCTGTCTCGCCCTGTGCCAAGGTCAGAGAGCGCTTGCTGGGGTCGCTGTCTGTGGTCACTGCCGGCCTGGAAGACATACAGCAGGTACAGGGACTGGCAGAGACACTGAGAGAGGTGACCCGCCACAGTGAGGAGCTCACCCCCTTGGCCCAGGTGAGCAGCTCCCCTACCCCCATGAGCCCACCAGGAACAAGACACACTCTTCCATGGTTGTGGGGGACAGCCCAGCTGGGCGTAGATCAAAGGGGGCCCCTCAGTTATGGGGCTCTCCCGAGACCACCAAGCACTCCGCCACTATCTGTCCATGGTCCTGCATGGGTAGTGAACAGCAAGGTGCCTTCCGCTGGGAGTGACGGCCTGAATGTCCATACTCGCTCTTATCACCAGCTGCCCAGCAACTTGAGGGGGTAACTGATCTCATTAATCTTTGGGTGCCAAGTGCATGTCCCGACATTCCTCCTGGGCACCCATGTCCCTCAACTTAGCACACGCAGCCCCTCTGCCTTTCCTTGCCTGGGGGACTTCTCTGACCCCCAGGGCCCACCCTACCTACCCACAGAGAGGGAATTCACGCAGCGCTCCTGCACCCTCCTGATGGGTAATTCTGAGCAGGACTGAGCCCCAGGACACGGGTGTGAGCCCACCCCTGTACTGGCTTCTACTCTTCTCTTTCTTTTCTGCACCAATGTTTCCCTGATCACCCCTAAACAAATGACTTGCTCTCAAATCCTTGCCTTGGGATCATCTTGTTGGACAGCTTAAATTAAAACCCCATGTGGAGTTATGTTAGCCAAGGGTTAAAAAGGAACTATAAAATCAGTGAGCGGGGAGAGCTGTCCTCCACCTGCTGTGGCAGGAGGTCATCCCCTCAGCTCCTCCCCCCGAAGCTGGTTTCTGTCTCGGGGCCACGGTGCTGCTGATGTCACACTCATTCTCCCATTTGCTCATCCGTCTGTTACGTGAGTACACCCTGCGTGTACACACACCCATCTGCACCTCACCCCCGTCCTCCTATTCACACATTCATTTATTCATTTATCCAACAAGGGGTTCCTGAATTCCAGTATGTGCCAGGTTCTGACTGTGCGACTGGTTGACAATTCAGCAGATTACACAGATACAACCTGTGCCCTCACGGCACTTTCAGGCAGCTGAGACAGCAGGCATTAGATAAATAATTTCACAAATACATATGTAGTTACACAATTGGAAAAGGTGCTGTGTCCATCCGTCCACCCTCCTATCCACGCTTCATCCATCCACCTGCCTATCCATCCTTCACCTGCCCAGTCTCCTTCCTATTCTTCCTTCATCCCTACCCACCTATCAATCTTTCATCCACCTTCCTATCATCCCTCCTGTCATCCTCCTTCATCCTTACCCACCATCAATCTTTCATCCATCTATCTACCCTCCTTTCCATCCTCCATCCATCCTCATCCGTCCACCCACTTATTCGCCCACCTATCTGCCCACCTATCCGTCCTCCCATTTATCCCTCCTTCATCCATCTACCCATCTGTCCATCTTTCTGTCCTTCACGTGTCCATCCATCCATCCATCCATTCATCCTCAGTCCATTCACCCATCATCCAATGTTCCCTCTGTGTGCTGTGTATAGGGTGCTCTGGGGAGGACTGAGTCTGATGAAGATACTCTGCTGAAGAAACTCAGAGCACTACAAGGAGGGAGGACCTGGCCTGGGGTCAGGGACACAGGCAGCTGTGTGCCAGCTCCAGCCCAGCTCTCCCCTGGCTTGTGCTCCTCCAGGGTCCCCTCCACTGCAGTCCTTGTCCCTTGAATAGTACCAGGGAGGGGCTATCCCAAGCAGGGGCTCACACTGCTTTTCCTTTTTTGGGTGGACCCAGTGGGAGGCCAGCCGGGCTGTGCAGCATGTCGGTGAGGCCCTGTTGACAGTGAGTGCCAAGGCCCATCCTGAGGACCAGAGGCGCCAAGCAGCCACCAGGGACCTGTTTCAGGCTGTGGGCAGCGTGCTGGAAGCTTCCCTGAGCAACAGACCAGAGGGGCTTGCAGAGGCCAAAGGCGTCCAGGTGGGTGTCCCGGCTACACGCAGACCTCACACCCACTGCTCACTCTAGCCCTTCTGGGTGGAGCTTCCTTCTCATTTTGCAGATGAAGAAACTGAGGCTGCAGGTTTAAATGTTGCCCAGGGAGCTGGAAGAAAAATTTCAGAGGCTCAGCTTGCAGAAGAAAGTATGTGTGGTGGGCAGAGCAAGGCTCTGGAACAAGGCAGCCTGAGTTCAAATCCTGCTCCTGTCACTCAGGAGGCTGTGACTTGGGCAAGTTACAGAGCTTTGCTAAGGCTCCTTTCCTCTGTAAATCAAGGCACTCAGCTGGCTGGACCCCCACCCCCAAGTCTGAGTAAACTCTTGGTTCATTTCTCCAAGATCTCAGAAGAGAGGCTGCTGCCCAGAGTGGGAACAGGGCAGCCCCAGTGCCCTGGTGGGAACACAGCCTCCTGGGGGGAGCTGCAGAACCTACTCCTCCCACGCCACCTTCTTAATTGTGTGGGGCCATTGCACTAGCCAGGAAGAGCTGAAAGACAGTTGACACACGAGGGTGTTTGCACGCACACACTCACATGCTCGGGAAGGCTCGACACTTAGATACACACACACCCATGTGCAAACTCACACCGAGAAGCACTCAGACACTCACACTCACACAGAGCCTCCAGCCACAATCACACACTCTCCCAGCTGGGGGGGGCTGTCTTTCTCCCTCCACCCACCACCTCCCCCCCACCCCCGGCCTCTGCGGGTCCCTGCTGAAAGTCTCCGTTAGCTGGTGGCAGTAAGCAAAGGTGATATAGCAGATGGGTCCACAGCGTCACTCTCCTGCCTCCTTTCCCAGACTGCCACCGTGCCCCGGCTGCTCAGAGCTGTGGAGTGTGTGCAGACCGCCCTCCTGCTGGGGAAGCTACCTGGAGGCCTGCCAGCCACGCTTGCCACCCCCTCCATTGCCGTGTACACAAACAGGTGACGGCTGCCCCCATGGGGCCCCGAGGAAGGTCATCCCCCAACATTGATCCTTCCACACTCACACCCCAAGACCTGAGCTGAGAAGTGCTGGTTCCTAGCACTGGGCAGGACTTTCCACCTGGGGAAGGTCCCCGCTGCCATGTCAGGCATCTGGTCAGCACAGGAAGGGAGGTGTTGAGTGCCCAGCCCAGGGTTAGAGCCACCTGAAGGAGTCCTGACAGGTGGGTCGCTCCCCAGCTGTGCAGGCCATGGGGCTGACTAAAGTAGGACCAACCCACCGTTAACCTGTCCTGAGGATGTCTGGCCAGCCCCTGAAGACTCGAGATACCCTGTCCTTGGGAGTCTCTCCATGGGTACTTTTCTCATCACTGAGCACTGGCCCATCCCTGGGATATCCTAACCATCCACTCTTCCACCTGGGAGTAAGGGCTGGGTGATGCCACAGGCACCACTGGGACCCCTACATAAAGCCCAGTGCCAGGATGGCCCTCTTGGGTCCTGGGGACAGTTTTGCAAAGCAGCATCCTTCTCAGAGGTAGGGTCTGAAACCAGGTCCCCAATCTGATCAGACAGAACAAGGTCAAAGAACAGAAAAGACGAGGCTGGGAGCCCATGGCATCAGAGGCCGGTCGGGGTGGGTAGGGATCTTATCATTCATATGGGGGCCTGTTCATGTTCCAGCCCCTTGGGGCTCTTACACAACAATCCTCATTCTTGGTTTCAGATGATGAGTTTCCCAAAGAGCCCCTTCCAGGTCCAAAGTCCTGTGGGAAGGTCTGAGTCCAGGCTCATTTTTCATGTAGTAAAGTTATTTTGTGCCCTGTCATGTGCCAGGGCATCAGGGGTGCAGCAGTAGACACAGCTGGCAAAGCCCCGTCCTCATGGAGAATCCAGGCCAGCACAGGACATGTCGGCCACCTTTTATGCTGATTCCAACATGCAGAACTATTTCAAGCAGTGTTTTTCAACTTTTTTATCTTCCGGCACCCTTGACCGTAGAGTTAAACTTCCACACACTTAATCTATGTTGATCAAAAAAAGAATATACTTACTGTGCTTGGAACCTTGTTTCAAACATAATTTAATTAGTGATCTTTAAAAATTTTCATGGCAAACCTAAACTCCTCTCATGGCACACCAGTGTGCCGCGGTACACCAGTTGAAAATTACTCCTCTAAGGGGATGAAGACAGGTCCGCCCACTCTGGGGAAAGCTGGGCTTCCTGAAGTGCAGGAGGTGTGGGGATCCTCCTCGGACACTGACTTTCTCCTCTCTCCCCCGCACCTCTGTTGTCTCCCGTGGTCAGAATACAGCCCCAGAGGTGGCGAGGCTCCTCTGTGCACGTCGGGGACGCTAACTCTGCAACCTTCATCCTGCCCACCGGCTCATCCCTAGGCTCTCTGGAGGACAGCCAGGAGCTTGTGGACATAAGGGTAACAACAGTAATGATGCCAGGACAGCCCTTTACAGCCTGCAAAGCGCTTTCCCCATATCTGCTCATTCATACCGCTAGCAGCCCTGTTGATGTAAAGTATTATTGTGCCCATTTTGCCAATAAGGTTCAATGATTTCCCCAAAGCCACAAGTGGCCCAGCTGGGCATCTGACCCAGAGATCCTGGCCCCAAATTCATCCTTCTTCCACTGTGTTGCTAAATTTCTCCAGCAGCCTCAGTTCATTAGACATCGAGCTCATCCAGCTTAGTGCCACAGCCGGGAAATGGCCAACCCAGGGCTCTTTTCCATTCCCAAATTGGCACATCTGACCATCTGCTCCTTGAGCCTTAACAAAAGCAGAAGAACATCTTTCTCTTAGGCATTTATTGGCTCTTTGGAAAGAAAGACTGGGATGGCTTTATATTCCAGTAACTGCTCAGCCAAAGCAAGTCTATTTGGGTTTGCTACGGCCAGCTCCCTGGGGCCACAGCCACGTGGGAGAAACTCTCTAGGGAGACCAGCAGCAGCTGGAGGCAGCCTCCTCCTCCCCACCCCCACCCCACAGGGCAACCCATCTGTCCACTCTTAGGATCTTATCATTCATATGGGGGCCTGTTCATGTTCCAGCCCCTTGGGGCTCTTACACAACAATCCTCGTTCTTGGTTTCAGATGATGAGTTTCCCAAAGAGCCCCTTCCAGGCCCAAAGTCACTTTGACGTCAGTGGAACTGTTGGTGGCCTCCGTCTGACCAGCCCTAGTGGACAGCTTATACCTGTGAAGAATCTGTCAGAGAATATCGAGGTAGAAGTTGGGGGTGTCATCAGAATTCAGGTGGCATTTCTGTCTTCTCTTTCAACTTAGTTGGGACCAAAAGTTGGTTAGTTACAAGAAGGATAAAGTGGCCGGGCGTGGTGGCTCACGCCTATAATCCCAGCACTCTGGGAAGCCAATATGAGTGGATTGCTTGAGTTCAGGAGTTCAAGATCAGCCTAAGCAGGGGTGAAACCTGTCTCTAAAAATAGCCAGACGTTATGGTGGGTGCCTGTAGTCCCAGCTACTTGGGAGGTTGAGGCAAGAGGATCGCTTGAGCCCAAGAGTTTGAGGTTGCTGTGCACTATGACACCACAGTACTCTCCTGAGGGCAATGAAGTGAGACTCTGTCTCAAAAAAAGAAGGGAAGTGGTTAAATAAGAGAATCATTCCAAATGATCCTCCCCCTACCTTGAACATTGTATTTATCTTCAAACTATAAATGTATGTTTATCATTACTCTCCAGCTTTCCCAGTTATACACATCTATTGATTGAAAGTTTAATCAGCTTCACTGCATTAACCACCCTTGTAACATAGCCTCTGAAACAACCAGTTAGATTTTCCTGAAAGTTGAACAGAAACGTAAGCATGCCGTGGTACAATGTGAGTTCAGTTCCTTTAAGATTTTAATGATTTTTTTAGGCTCGGAGCCCGTAGCTCAGTGAGTAGGGTGCCAGCCACATACACCGAGGCTGGCGGGTTTGAGCCCGGCCCAGGCCTGCTAAATAACAATGACAACTGCAACTAAAGAATAGCTGGGCATTGTGGCAGGCACCTGTAGTCCCAGCTACTGGGGAGGCTGAGGCAAGAGAATTGCTTGGAGGTTACTGTGAGCTGTAACACCATGGCACTCTACCAAGGGCGATATAGTGAGACTGTCACAAAAAAAAAAAAAGAAAAAAGATTTTAATGATTTTTTTTCTAGTCCTCTGTAGTTTCTCATCAATGATCCCAGTTTTCAGTGATGCCCATGTTCTCATCCCTGGAGCCTGTGACTACGTTTCCTGAAGTGTAAAAGGGACTTTGCAGATGTGCTTGAGTTCAGGATCTTGAGATGGAGAGATTATCTGCCAGCTTGTCCAGCAGGCCCGCTGGAATCACAGGGTCCTTGTACAAGGCAGGCAGACAGGGAGTTTGCTACAGAAGAGGAAAGGGTAACCTGGTGGCAGAGCAAGAGGCCGTGAGCTGAGGGATGCAGGTGGCTTCCAGAAGCTAGAAAAGGCAAGGAAGCAAGTTCTCCCCCAGATGAGCCCTGCCAACTTCAGCCCTGGACTTCAGAACCCTAAGATGACAAGTGCATCTGTTCTAAGCCGCCCAGCTTGTGGTCGTTTGTGATAGAAGCCACAGGGAACTAATGCCAAACCTCGATGCAATTGTTTCTGATGGCAGATCCTGCTGCCCCGGCCTCCAGAAAGACACAGTGAGCCGACCGTGCTGAACCTGACCAGTCCTGAGGCTTTGCAGGTGAATGTGACTTCAGGGGAGGCGGCTTTGGGGATTCAGCTGCACTGGAGACCCAGCATCCGACTCACACTCAGCCTGGGCTTCGGCTACCACCCCAATGAGACCAGCTATGATGCCCAAACATACCTGCTGCCAGCAGCAGCTCCAGGTAGGCCTCCCCGAGCACATGATGGCGGGGTGATGGGGAACCTACCTGGCACATTCAGTGGTATTTTCTTTGGTGGTATTATTATTATTTGCCAATGTTAGGTAAGTACTTACTCTGCCCCAAAGAAGCAGACAAGCACTTACAGAACTGACCTCATTGCAGTCCTCATGATAACCCTCCACTTTCCAGATCAGAACAGAGAGGTTAAGTAACCAGTCTGAGGTCACACAGCCAATGAGGAGCAGAATCAGCATTTGAGCCCTTGTCTGTGTCACATGGCTCCACACACTGGGGGGAGTGTCCCTTCTGTGCTCCTGGTCCCAGGGGGAGACAGTTTCCCTAGGACATTGGGTGGGAGTGGCCACTAGAGTCTCCTTTCCTGCCAAGTCACCTTCACTCCTTTCTCTTATGATGTTAGCCTTCCTCTCAATGTGGCTTCAGGCTGACCCAGCACCCTCTTTCCTGCAGACGAGATGTCCACGTGGATCCTGAGCCCACGGGACCTGCACTTTGGAGAAGGTGTCTACTACTTGACCGTGGTCCCTGAGGCTGACATGGAGCCAGCCTCTGGCAGGGACCTCACAGTTGGCATCACCACCTTCCTGTCCCATTGTGTGTTCTGGGATGAGGTTCAGGAGATGTGGGACAACTCCGGCTGCCAGGTAAGGAGGGAAAGGTGAAGAAGGTAAGACAGCCGGGTAGCCTATGTCTCAGCACATGTGGGTCCCCTTTTAGTGCCTCTGGTATCGTGTCTTGTGTCCCTCTATGGGGACTTTGCATATGCTATTCCCTGTGCCTGGAATACCTTCTACCCCCGCTTGAGCCTACGCATTGCCTCCTCAAGAAAACTATTCTTCAGTCCCCAACTAGGTCAGAGATTTCCCCTCACCCACAGTGCCAGACAGAGCATTTAAATGATGTCTGTCTCCCTCGGGGCTCTGGGAACCCCGTGAGACAGGAACAATGTGCCTTGTTCACCCCTGGAAACAAAGGATCATTGAACCAGTGGACGGTGACTCAGGAAGCCCTGCTGAGGCTGGGTCACTGAGGTAGGCCAGGGTGAGACTTCCCAGGAAATGCACTTGAGCCGTGTCTGCGGCTCCACGCCAGGTGCTGTGTCCCACTCTCTGCCTGCATTAGCTCATCAGATCGAGAGAGCTGTTGTTCCCATCCTCCAGGTGGTAAAACAAAGCCTCAGAAACGCAACTAACTCGCCACAAATCCCACACCTGGAAAGTGGAGGAGCTGGTACCCAAGTCCAGATCTGTCTCCAGAGCACGACCTTAGCAACACGTGGCTCTGTCTCTCCAGGGCTCAGCCAGGCCTGCTGAGCCCCCAGAGATACCCAGCATTCTTAATTTAAATTAAATCTCTATCTCAGCTCAGCCATGCTCCACCAGAGACCAGGCCCATGACAGTGTCCTGCAGGCATTGGGAATCAGGCCCAGTGGAATCACAGGGTCCTTATACAAAGTCCTTATATCTGCCCTGGCTTCAAGACCATCAGAGCTGTGTCTGTGGTACAACTGCCTCCCCTCCCACCAAATGCCCTTCTTACCTGCCCTGGGCTGGACATCTCCTGTCTGCCCTTTGGTCTCCTGCCCCCATGCCATCTTCCTGAGGGTCTCCCAGACACCTCCCTCACTTGAATTTCTTCAGCCTTTCACACTCTGCCCAAGAACAGCACCCTGATGTCAGACAGAAATTGACCACATGCGTGTCCATCTGCCAGCCCAGACGTATCTCCCTTCTTGTAGTCAGAACATCCACCTGGTAGAGGGGATGTAATGGTAAGAAAAATCAGGCTTGGCATGATGGCTCATCACTTGAGCTCAGGAGTTCAAGACTAGCCTGAGCGGCTTGGCGCCTGTGGCTCAATCGGCTAAGGCGCCAGCCACGTACACCTAAGGTGGCGGGTTCGAATCCCCAGCCCGGCCCGCCAAAACAACAATGATGGCTGCAACCAAAAAATGGCCGGGCATTGTGGCGGGCGCCTGTGGTCCCAGCTACTTGGGAGGCAGAGGCAGGAGACTTGCTTGAGCCCAG
>CAUYQV010057161.1:0-57807 GCA_963574575.1 Galagoides demidoff | reverse complement strand
TGGCATCACAGCTCACAGCAACCTCCAACTCCTGGGCTCAAGCGAGTCTCCTGCCTCCACCTCCCAAGTAGCTGGGACCACAGGCGCCCACCACAACGCCTGGCCATTTTTTGGTTGCAGCCATCATTGTTGTTTGGCGGGCCCGGGCTAGGGATTTGAACCCACCACCTTAGGTGTATGTGGCTGGCGCCTTAGCCGATTGAGCCACAGGCGCCGAGCCTCTCCGTAGTATTTCTTAGTAATGCCTTGTCATTGCTGAATATATCCATCCATTAACTAATTTTCCATTCATATAGGAATTCTCAGTGTTTGGAGTAGAGGGGAGTTTGATCAGTGTAGATTAGAGGGGGTTTGATCAATTCATGTATAACATGGAAGCTGAATTAGATCTGATAGTTTTCACACTGTGTTTCTGCTTTACGAATTAAAAATGTTTTAATCGATGTCCAGGCACAGTGGCTCAGGCCTGTAATCCTAGGACTCAGGCAGGCTGAGGTGGGTGGATTGCTTGAGCTCAGGAGTTTGAGACCAGCCTGAGCCCAGAGCAAAACCCCATGTCTACTAAAAATAGAAAAACTAACTGGGCACTGTGATAGGTGCCTGTAGGCCCAGCTATTTGGGAAGGCAGGAAGATGTCTTGAACCCAGGAGTCTGAGGTTGCTATGAGCTAGGCTGATGCCACAGCCCTCTAGCCCAGGAAACAGAGTAAGACTCTGTCTCCATTAAAAATAATAATAATAATTGTGTGAGTTTTATTTATCAAGTATATCTTTTTTTTATTTTTAGACATTGACAAAAAAAGCATATACATTCAAATACGTTAAATAAAAATGTGATAACCGAAAACCACCAATTTTGGTGATACTAAAATCACCACTTACTTCAAGCCTGCACCCCACATTTAAATTTGGTCTGAGAAAAAAACACACAACAATGCAATGCAGGCTGCTTTCTCTTCAGATTCATAATCTTGAACCTCTAGGGATGCTTAATGCAGCCCAGAAATGTTACAGCCCCTCCCTAATTCTGTTCAGTCCAATTTCAGCAGGCATCACCATCATCTGGCTTGTTAAAGCACAGATCCCAGAAAGCAGGTCCTCCTTCCAAAGCTGCTAATTCAGTGAGTCTGGATGGGGCCTGAGAAGTTGTAATTTCTAAATTCCCAGATGATCCTGGCACTGCTGATCCTGGCACCACACTTTGTGAACCAGTGTCCCAGACTATTTTCTTTTTCATTTTCTTAAACATCTAACATCTTCTTTATCCACACTCTCAGCTAATCCCTTTGCTTCTGGACTCACTAAGGAAATTGAAGCTATCAGAAGAAAACTTCAGCAAGCTCCTTCTAATACCAGCATATTCTGTCTCACCAGATAAAGCCAAGCACATAATAAGCTCCAAATCGGCCAAGCATGGCAACTCATGCCTCTAATCCTAGCACTCTGGGAGGCTGAGGTGGGTGGATTGCTTGAGCTCAGGAGTTTGGGACCAGCCTGAATAAGAGTGAGACCTGTCTATATAAAAAATAGAAAAATTAGGCTGGCACCCGTAGCTCAATAGGTAGGGTGCTGGTAACATACACCACGGCTGGTGGGTTCAAACCCAGCCTGGGCCTGCTAAACAATAATGACAAATGCAACAAAAAATAGCTGGGCATTGTGGCGGGCACCTGTTGTCCCAGCTACTTGGGAAGCTGAGGTAAGAGAATTGCTTAAGCCTGAGAGTTTGATGTTGCTATGAGCTGTGACGCCATGACACTCTACTGAGGGCAAAATAGACTCTGTCTCAAAAAAAAAAAAAAAAATCTATAGTCCCACCTACTCTGGGGGCTGAGGTGGGAGAATCTCTTGAGACCAGGAGTCTGAGGTTGCTGTGAGCTATGATGCAATAGCACTCTACAAGAGTGATAAATTGAGACTTTGTCTCAAAGAAGTAAAAAAAAGCTCCAAGTTATAATCTTGGAAATGTCCTATCAAGTGTCTTTACAAAAATATAGGTTTATATTTATATAACACATTTATATGTTATATTATATTATATCCTAATAAAATACAGCTCTTATCACTTCATACGTGAGGTTGCCATCTATTTATTCATTTGAAATAAAAGTTATACTGTTAAAACAAAATTGAAAATCAAGAGTTTATGACCTTTAAAGATCCCTTGCAGAGAAATCATTTTCAGACTTTGTATAATGTAGAATGAGGTAGGGATTGAAATGAGACAGAATAATACACAAGAAGGATGGGAGCTTCCTCCATGGAAGCTCAGTTATGTTGTTGGATGAAAGGTCATTGTTATGAAGCAGAACTTTTTTTTTGAGACATAGAATCTTACTCTGTCCCTCCAGTTAGAGTGCTATGGCATCACAGCTCACACAACCTCAAACTCTTGGGTTTAAGGGATGCCTTGCCTCACCTTCCTGAGTAGCTGGGACTACAGGTGCCAGTTTTGTTTTGTTTTCAATTGTTAGTAGAGAGGAGGTTTTGCTCTTTCTCAGGCTGATCTTGACTCCTGAGCTCAAGCAATCCCCCCCGCCTCAGCCTCCCAAAGAGCTAGAGCCACCATGCCTGGTGGTCCTACACTATATAAATAGAAAGGCAGGCACAGGGTGTACTTTCTGAATTATCTGGAAAAAAAATTATTTATTTTGTTTTATTGTTTGAGACAGAGTCTCAAGCTGCTGGCCTTGGTAGAGTGCTATGGCGTTATAGCTCACAGCAACCTCCAACTCAGGCTCAAGTGATCCTTTTGCCTCAGTTTATCTATTTTTAGTAGACATGGGGGTCTCACTTTTGCTTAGGCTTGTCTCGAACTTGTGAGCTCAAGCAATCCACCTGCCTCGGCCTCCTAGAGTGCTAGGATTACAGGTGTGAGCCACCGCACCCGGCTCTGTCTGAATGTTTTGTACAATGAAACGCTGTACTAATGAGAGAAAATATGAACTTAGACTTACCTTTTTTAGTCATATAACATAACATATTCTGAAAATATGAGAATACATATAAGCTTCTCTGTTGTTCAAGTATACATTTCACAAGGGCAGGGTTGTTTCATTTTTTTATTGCTGTCGTCCATGGTGCCTAATTGTAACTAAATAAATGTTGGTAAGAGAGTATATGTACTGTATATTCTTATATACACTTTTAAAGTTTACATCTAAAATATTTTGCTAGGGCAGTGCCTGTGGCTCAAAGGAGTAGGGTGCCGGCCCCATGTGCTGGAGGTGGCGGGTTCAAACCCAGCCCTGGCTAAAAACTGCAAAAAAATAAAAAATAAAATAAAGTATTTTGCTTACAATAAACAGTTTTGACAGATTTATTGAACGATAGCTACTCTAGGAGGGCAATCTTTAATACTTTCAGCATGAGTTTGCATAATTACATTTCGTTTCTTCACCAGGATGTGGGAAATTAGACATACACCAAATTGATTGGACCACGGTTAATCCTAGGGGATTCTTTCTAACTCTGAGAAAGCCCAGGTGCATGTCAGGTTAATTTTTATAATGAATGGCTTCTCCACGTACGTCTTTCCATGATGTTACCAGTTTGCACTGAATTAGAAACATGGTCTACTTCCGATGCAGGTGCATAATTAGTATTAATGCTCTTGCAGGGCTGGAAAGCACCATTTTGCTTTCTTCCAGATTATCAAGGAAGCCTGGCCAGAGTTTTAGGGCTAGGAGAATAGTTGTGCAATACACTTTTATACCTAAACAATAAAGCTTAGTCCTTGTAATAGTTTATCCTCTCCCAGCCAGGATGGTCAGATACTACCTCTGTGCGTCCCCTCATTTTCTGTCTTTGACTCTCTTGTCCCTTGCTAGCCTCCTAGTTAGTCTCATCTTCCTGTAGTGTATCCTCTACTCTTCCACCAGAGAGATCGTTTTTTAAAACCCACAATCTTTTGTTTGTTTGTTTAGAGAGATGATATCCCTCTGTTGCCCGGCTGGAGTGCAGTGGCTATTTGCAGGTGCAGTCATAGCGCACTGTGACCTCCAACTCCTGATTCTGTTGCTCTTTCTGCCTCGGTCTCCCTGGTAGGCTGTGACTATAGGTGTGCTCCACTGTGCCTGGCTCCAAAACACAAGTTTGATCCTTTTTGTCCTTGCCTGAAATTTTCAATCATTCTTCATTGCCTTTAAGAAGAAGTTTAAATTTTTAACAAGGCCTCTGAGATCTTCCGTGGTCTGAATTGAGTCTTTTTATTTTTATTTTTTTAATTGAATGGTAACTATGTACATTAACGCACTTCTGGGGTACAGTGTGGGGTTTTCACACACAATCCGAAACACTTGCATCAAACTGGTTAACATTGCCCTCATGTCATTTTCTTAGTTATTATTTTAAAACGTTCACATTCTACTCTTAGGAAGATTCACTTGTACCCTTGTAAGATAAACCCCAGAAGTGATCCCTCCAATCCCCCTCCCTCCACCCATTCCCTCAGAATTTACTATTAACAGTGATTGGTTCTTGGCCTCAGGTAGGGATAAACAATAGGGAACAGTAGGAACTGTGGCAGTGTACACAGTACTACATGAGAATGAGATTCAATATGCCAAATGTTTGATTTATTCAAGTAACAATTTAGATTTCTATGGGAATTCTTCCAAATTTGAAATGTTAGCAAATAACATTTGTAAAATTAAACATAGTTTAGGCCAACAATGTGTGGCCTATTTAAAATATGTCTGGAGGCAAAATATGTATGGTATACTTCCAATTGGCTACCTTTGGTCTGTGTTACATAGCAAAAAAGAAAAAAGAATGTGCTCAAGAAATCCTGGTTTACAAGGTATGTTCATGATGCGGAACCAACTTTTTTTATAGTTGGAGACTAAGTGGATCTTTGCTTTCTCTTCAGCTATTAAAAAAAGCTAAGGCAATTTCAAGAGTCATAGGTAATGTGGAACAACTCAGGGATTAGGGGCACTGACGCTCATGCAGTTGAGAATCCATGTATAACTTTTGACTCCCTGAAAACTTAATTGCTAATCTCTTATTGTGCATTAGAAGCCTTACTAATACGAACAGTCAAGGAACACATATTTTGTATGTTATATGTAGTATATTCTGTATTTTACAATAAACTAAGCTAGAGAAAAAATGTCATGAAAAATCACAAGGAAGAAAAATTATGTCTATAGTACTATACTATATTTATCAATATTGTAAGTCTATTTTGTCTATTTATAAGATAGCCTATCAGAAATAGTGGGCAACTGTAGCTGCAGACCTCAGTTCTTATCAAGTAATTCATCTTTTTCTCGTAATGTGACTCTTCTTTGTTTCTTGAGAGTGCTTCTAGCATCACCAATAGCATTTTGTACGGGTCCCATGGTGTTATTAAAGGTTTACATTACACCCAAGATAATAAAAAACACATGAGAACTGTTGAGAAATCACTTTTCATAGCAGTATGCAATTTATTGAAGAGCTGAATTACTCATGCAGATATAATTAGTGGTCACTTATCATTTTTAGCGGATACTGGCAACACTTGAGTTCACCACAGTAGCAACGGGAAGTGGCTATGAAATTATTATAGTAGTACAAGTATGTACTTATGTACCACAGTTTATTTTATGTAGTTATACATTGATACTGAATCTTTACATTTATTTACATTTCTCTCAACAGCAAATGGTACCATGTATGGTCTTTAAGTGTTTGCATGGGTAAGTTTGGATACATTTAAATTTTTCATAAAAGATTTGTGTATTTCTTTTTCTTATTTTTTTTTAATGAAAAGAATTTTATTTATTGGCCATTAAGGACATTTTTTTTCAGCCTCACCAATTGTTATTGATACTGTCACACAGGTTTTTAGTATTGTTTTTATTTTATTTTATTTTTTTAGCTTTTGCCTCATTTACTTGATTATTGTGTTAAGACATTATGTTCTACACTTGACAGATTTGAGTTGTACCCTTGCAATATGATCTATAGGTGTGGTCCCATCGTTTATCCTCCCTAAATCAAACCTCCCTGGTCCCCTCCCTTCCCACTCCATTTCTCTCCTTCATCATGGGCTATAGTTGTGTTTTATCTTTCATAAGAAAATGTGAGTAAATATAAGTAGGTTTCATAGAGGTACTGAGTACACTGGATACTTTTCCCTCCATTCTTGAGATACTTTACTCAGGAGAATATGATCTAGGTCCCTCCATGTGAACATAAAAGAGGTAAAGTCTTCATCTTTTTTAAGGCTGCATAGTATTCCATGGTATACATATACCATTATTTATTAATCTATTCATATGTTGATGGGCACTTGGGCTTCTTCCATGACTTGACTATTACTAATTGAGCTGCAATGAATAATCTGGTACAAATATCTTTTTTGCAAAGTGATTTTTGGTCTTTTGGATATACTCCTAGTAGAGGAATTGCAAGATCCAATGGCAGGTCAATTTTTAGATCCCTGAGTGTTCTCCAAACTTCTTTCCAAAAGGAATGTATTAGTTTGCATTCACACCAACAGTGCAGAAGTGTTCCCTTTTGTCTACATCCATGCCAACATCTGTAGTTTTGGGGTTTTGTTATGTGGGCTACTCTTACTGGAGTTAGATGATATCTCAAAGTGATTTTGATTTGCATTTCTCTGATGATTAAGGATGCTGAGCATTTTTTCATGTGTCTGTAGACCATGTACCTATCTTCTTCAGAGAAACTTCTGTCAGGTCTCTTGCCCATAGTGAAATTGGATCACTTGTTCTTTTCTTACTGATGAATTTGAGTTGTCTGTGGATTCTGGTTATCAGACCTTTGTTGGAAATGTAACCTGCACCTCTGTAATATTTTAAAGATCTGGAAAAACTAGTTCTTCATTTTATATAGAAACAGAAAAAAACCTCGAATAGCCAAGACACTACTCAGAAATAAAAACAAATCAGATGGAATTATGCTACCAGACTTCAGACTGTAGCATAAATCTGTAGTGATCAAAACAGCCTGGTATTGGCACAAAAATAGAGAGGTAGATGTATAGAACAGAATTGAGAACCAAGAGATGAATCTAGACACTTACCATCATTTGATCTTCGATAAGCTTATCAAAAACTTAAATTGGGGGAAAGACTCAATGGTGCTGGGTGAATTGGCTGGTGACTTGTAGAAGACTGAAACTGGACCCATATCTTTCACTTCTAACAAAAATTGACTCTCACTGGATAAAAGACTTAAATCTAAGACATGAAAACGTAAAGATTCTTGGAAAGAGTACAGTGGAAACACTTGAAGTAATTGGCCTGGGAGAAAACTTTATGAGGAGGACCCTCAGGGCAATTGAAGCAATACCAAAAATACATTACTGGGATCTGATTAAACTAAAAAGCTTTTGCACTGCCAAGAACACAGTAAGTAAAGCAAGTAGACTGTGCTCAGAATGGGAGAGGATATTTGGAGATTACATTTCTGACAAAGATTTATGTATATTTTATGGTAGTAAACTATAAAGTAGACTAGTATTTATATATATTTTATGCATTTGTCACATACCTAAATTTTCTTACCTTTTCAATGTTTCTAAGCTATACCATTTGTCTGTAAGTTTTAAAAAATTATTGCTAACCTCCAAAAATTTTCCCAACATATTATTGAAAAAAATGCACATACGTGGACCCACATAGTTTAAACCCATGTGGTTCAAGGGTCAGTTGTATATTAATTGGTATCAGTGTAATTTTGAAATGATTGTGTGATAATTAATTTTTAATTGGTTATAAAGTTGCAAGTCTTTCCTTAGTTTAAATATGTTAGCTACACATAATGTTAGTATTTTACTAAAAAAAAAATGTTACTCTAATTAAAAGATGACTAACAACAGTGTTCCCAGGTTTAGTCTGTCAGTAGACTGGCCCAGAGCAGAGAGTTACAAGCATAGGGATCGACATTTCACATCATCATCATTATTATTAACATCAAGGTATAGTTTGCATGCATTACAATTCACACATTCAAGTGTACGGTTCAATGTCTATGTTTTATTTCTATCACTATAGACTAATTTTGCCTTCTCAAGAATTTCACATAAATCCTTGCAAAAGCATTTGAAAACAATATTGCTTCTTTTACTCAGCATAATGTCTGTGAGATTAACCACATTGTTGCATTTATTGTCCATGTTGTTATCCATATTCGTTTCTTTTATGCTACATGGTTTGATACAGGACAGGTGGTGCCCCAGCCAGCCTGGTAGAGCTGAGGGGCGTACCTGCCACCTCTGTCCTGGTGGTGTTGATGTGGTGGCAGCTCAAAGAGGAACTAGGGGGCTGGTGGGTGGGCATTTGGCCAACCCCCCTCCTCACCCTCCCCCCAGGCCAGGAGGCTTCAGTAACCATTAGAGGGGCTAGACAACTACTGTGGAGACACCAGAACCTTAGTGTCTCCCTCCTCTTACTCTTGCACCTGAACAGGGAGCTCTCATTTCCCAGGCCTGGTTAATTTCTTGTAAGTTTCCTAGGTCTGGTCAATTTCATGTAGGTTTCCCATACCTGGAAACCAAAGGGCTTGTATCCATTCATTTGTTACAGAGTCACAGGCAGGCCAAATGTAACTATAGAGAACCCTTGCAACCATATATATACCCTTGGACAAAGAGCTCAGAGAGGGCCTTGTCCCTCTGACTTAGATTGTTTTTCTCTGCCAAGGGCTTTGGTGTTTTTATGTTCTTTTCTGTAAAATAAATCCTGTCTTATCCCTGATCTTTGGTCCCTGGATTCATTCTTTGGATCAACAAGACCAAGAATCTACTAAAGATGAAATTCTGTTATCAGTATTACACTGTATAAATATACCAAATATGTTAGTTCATCCCCATTGAAGATATTTGCATTATTTCCAGTTATTGCCTCTTATTAGTAAAGCTGTTTTGAATATCTGCGTAGAAATCTTTGTATAAGCATCATGTTTTGATTTGTTTCAAGTAAATATCCAGACTAAGTTTTCCAGATAACATACAGTATAGGTTTAATTTTAATAAACTGTTAAGCTGTTTGATTTTTTCATTCCTGCCAGTAGAGTTCAGTGGCTCCAGTTGCTACCCTACGCTGGTGTTTCTAACTTCAGATATTTTAGGTAGCAGGAAGTCATATCTCATTGTACTTTTAATGTATACTTTCCTGAAAACTTATGATGTTGAGCATCTTTTTATGTGCTTACTTGCAATTTTTATATTTGTGTTTATGAAGTGTATAAGCATTTTGCTGAAGGTTTTGTTCTTTTATTTTTAAAAAATGTATCCTGCATATAAATCTTTGTTAAATAAATGTATGCAGAAGAATTACTCCCAGTCTACAGCTTTCATTTCTATTTTTCTAATGGCATATTTAGAAAAAAATGTTTTAATTATGATGAACATATGAAAATATTGAGTCTTCAAATTTGTGGATATAATAAATCTCTTTATTTATTTAGACCTTTAATTTTCTCATGCATGTTTAATAGTTTCATATAGCAGTCTTAACCATATTTTGGTGGGGCCAGGATGAGTGAAAATTATGAACGAATATATACTTTTCCATGTCTGATACAGATATAAAAATTGATGTGTACAGATAAAAACTTCAAGACTTTAACTATGTAGGTGATAAAGAGGTTTGCGGTAGGAACACAAGAATTGATCCTTAAAAAAATTATGAGGGCAAATAAGCCATTTCTTAATCCAAGTCCTTTGTAGCTGAGTGTGATGCAAAGCTGAACAGTAAGTGTTTAGCAGTGAGCCAAACATCTGACACTGTTAAATGTTTTCTGAAAATATTTCGAAGCAGGAAAGTAGCAGCAATATAAGTGAGCAGTGAACAGCTGTTGACTGAATAAGGACGGAGAAAGAGCTTGAAAGCTTATGACAGTTATAGCTTGAGTAGCTTAGACAGGCAAGGTAGACAAGATAAATACCTTTTCCCCTTTGGGTTTAATCTAATTAAGTTCAAGCTTCTTCCCATCTTTTCCATATCATAAGGAGTTACTGCCACTCAACTTGATCCAAGGAAGATTTGGCACGGCTTTTAGCTGGGTTCATTATCTCATATACTTGGTACTAACATTATTGGAAGAGACCTCTACTGTACTGCAAGTGGGATGTGTGACAGTTCCAGCTGAGATGGATGCGGCTGTTCATAGTATTTGAAATGTTTTCATAGAGTCATTATATAAAGCAATGAACTCCTTCGAGAATCCTTTCATGCATTTTGTACTTACTCACTGAATTTAGTTTCCAGGCAGACTTGCGTTCCTTCTTTTATTCTTTTCTTTATTTCGTTGTTTTTTCTATCTGGGCACTTTTAGCTCTATTCATGTGCCATCAGAAGCAGAGTTAGTGCCGAATGGCAGACTTGAAAGAACAGCGTATTGTTTTATAAATGCCCATTATAAATAGGGAAACACGGCTAAAAGACAAATTTGATTAAGCCACAGTTTAAAAGCACTCCAATTGTTTAAAATAGGATGCTATAATGAGCCAAAGCTGCAATAAGACAATTTGAGACCCCATTAAATTATAAATATGAGTGGCGTGTTAGGAGGAAGCACAGATTTCGGTTCAGATTGGCTGTATCTATCATAAGTCAAGCTCTTCAGAGAAACTTATATTTGCCTGGAAATTTAAAAAAGAAACCAGGGGAATCCTAATGAAGACAATCACGGGACTTTAAGTGAAATGCTCTACAAAAGATCTCTGGGTGAGCAAAGTCTGGGTAGGCAGGTACGGCGGAATCTTTTGGATTATCTCTAGTACATTACAGACAGCCCATTTCAATTATCTCTTGTCTACACACATATATTCAGCTTCAACGTTATTAACCCTTGAAAATTTACTTTATTCCTCCCCCCAAAAGTAAACTTACTGGATGTTAAAGAGAAAATAGAGAAAGATAATGTGGCAATAGTCATTCATGTCCCTATTCTTATACCCTGACCCAGGTAGAAAGTATTTCAGGAAAGGATTCTTTTTTCTCTAGACTTTCGTGACTTACAATGTGCAGAAGACAGTTTTTGTTTTCTTCTGCGACCCCATTATTTGATGAGTTCTTATAGGCAATGTAGTCAAGGTTGAGCAGGGTCTCAAATAATCCTCTGAAAAGCAAATATATTCCAAGCTAAATATATTCCAAGGTATGAAACCCAAGTTATGCCCATTTCACAGCATCCAGCTGTTCTTTGCTGGCCCTTCCTCAGGACTGACGTTGTACCTGAGGCCTGGGTAGCAGGAAGTAAGGGAAGATTGTGCAGGTGGGGTGAGGGGTGGGTTTTGCTGGACTGGCCTGTTCTTTGTGGGCATCCACCATTTTGGGAGGATGTTTATTAGAGGAGGTAGAGGGAGGAAGTTAGCAAAAGAAGAAAGAAAGGATAATGATGGCAGATATTAGACAAAGGCGACCTTTTATTTAGTCTCATGGTAGATTGGGAGCTCCTGGAATGCTGAATAGACCAAAAGATGTTAGTTTGATATTTTCGCCCCTTTACAGGTCCTTAATCTTTTGTTGCCTCATTCTCTGACTCTGAAAAGTATACGTAATCCTAATATTTCCATCATCTAATTGTGAAAATCTCATCAGCTAATATTTGCAATTAGCAAAGGAAGGCATTAAGACAGCAAGCTTAGTCAGGGGTAGTGGCTCAGTCCCGATCACTTGAGGAATTTGAGACCAGCCTGGGAAACATAAAGAGATTCCCGTCTCTATGGAAAATGAGCGAAATTAGATAGCTATGGTGATACATGCCCATAGTGCTATATACTGTGGAGACTGAGGCAAGAGGATTGCTTGAGCCCAGGAGTCCAAGGCTGCAATGAGCTACTAGTGAATTACAATTGTGCCATGGTATACCAGCCTGGGATAGAGAGAGAGAGCCTGTCTTCTATCTCAAAAAAAAAAAAATTCTGACATAAAATCAACTTATTTCAGTATGTTCTTTATCACGAAGAGTTGGCTAAAGCGACTCACTATAGAGGATTAAGCATCATATTTGCTACAACAGTCACCAATATCATAACTCATCTGAGGAATTACAGAGAACAAGGCATTGTCCTGGCAAGCCTGGAAATCTCTTGTGACTTGGAAGGCAAGCCACCAAGTAACTCTGTAATCCTGGAGGAGTAAAGTTCAGTGCCGTACTGGTAAGGCTATTTTTAAACATTAAGCATTTTGACAGTTCCTTAAAGGATCAGTGGAGAAAAATTGCATTTAGTGTTTTGAAGATCATTTCCTTACCACCCTGGAAGATCATTTCCTTGAGTACATACTCTGTTGGCACCTATGAGATCATTTCACCCAGCACGCAGCCCCTGTGTGTCTTTGCTTAGTAATCTTTCCACCTGTCATGTATCTTCTCAACAAAAGGGACTCTGTGAGAAGTGTTCAGGGCTGGCCTGCACCTATGGTTAGCTTCACCTCTTGCAGCGTGTACTGTCAATCCATGTCTCATGTGATTGTGACAACTCGGTTGTGGTGGCAACAACTCACAGTAGTATAAATGAAATAGTTTCACAGGCTGGGTGTCACATTTCTTTGCCTCACATTATCTTTGACTCATTGTTAATACTCATCCCAAGATACCGAGCTTCTAAATTCTAAGCATAACAACCTTTTTGCTTATCTCCTTCCAAGAGGCAAAAACATTCACTCTTATAAAAGTTCCTATACTTGGTATGGGTACCAACCTTATTTTTATTTCAACTTTTCAAATTTAGATTTTTCAGAAATATTCTCTATGTTAGGAAATAGCACATATGTAGGAGAAAACTTGATTTAGAAAGAGGTGGATATCTGGCAAGTTTCAAGCATCTCAATTCTGGGTTAGAATTACCAAAGGCCCAGAAGGATGGAGTGACTTGCTCAGGGAACATGGGTGCTGTGAGGGGTGCTGGTGTTCTGCTTGCCATTCCAGCAATCCTGCTTCTCTCTATGCTGTTCTTTCCCAAGTTGGTTAAGAGCACAGATAAATATGGATCAGATAGCATTTTTACCACAACTGACCTTTGAACAACATGGATTTGAACTGCACGGATCTACTTACACATGAATTTTCTTCTGCCTGTGCCATCTCTGAGACGGCAAGACCAACTCCTCCTCCTCCCCCCTCGGCCTCCTAGGTGTGAAGACATTAGGAGGAAGGCCTTTATGATGACCCACTTCCACTTATGAATAGTAAATGCATTTTTTCTTCCTTAAGATTTTCTTAGCAATATTTCCTTTTCTCTAGTTTACTTTGTTGTGCGAATACAGTATATGTGTGAGTGTAATGCACATAACAGAAAATATGTGTCAATCAACTGTATATGTTATTGGTGAAGTTTCCAGTCAATAGCAGGCTATTCATAGTTAAGTTTTCTGTGAGTTAAAGATTTTCAATATCATGGAGGGGAGGTGGTTGGCATCTCTTACCCCACATTGTTGAAGAGTCAGTTGTACTTATGAACTTCATAACCATGCATAAAATATTTAACTTCTCTGAGACTTAATATTCCCACCTGTGAAATAGGGGTGATAAGCTTGCTTATCTCATAGAGTGATGTAAAGATTTAGGGTCAAGCACTCCAATTTGTACAAATAATCAACACATTGAATCCCAAAAAGGCATAAATGTATTCATGATCTATGTGTATATGACTTAAAAAATACCTTAAAATAATAATAACAAAAAACAAAAGATTTATGGTCAAGTGCTAGACTCAGTCTCACAGGGTGACCATAAAGTTTGTGTGCAGTTTAAAATAGTGTGCAATTTAAAATTGCTCATGAACTTATGGCCACCCTGTATATGCATAATGAACATTAATTATCATTCCGTTATAATTTATTAAGTCATATTCTTACAAAATATTAGTTTACAACAATGATACTTTTGAACCTATATGTGTACTTCCCATTGATGATAGTACATTTGGACTTACATGCTTAAAATCTCCAGCTCATTATTCCCTAGGGGAGTGATACATTTGCGAGACATAAATCAGCCTCTTTAATCAGTGCAGGCTAACTGTTGCTACAAACAATTTTCAAATCTTAAAAAAAATAGTTTTGCTTCTCACTCACTAACCAGTATAATGCAGGGCTACTGTGGGTTTCCCCCATATGGTCATTGAGGAATTGGGCTGCTTTCCTTTACTGCCTCCATCATTTATTTTCCAGGGCTTTGAAGTCCTACCCTGGGTCCTTTGCCTATGGCAGATCACAGAAGACCAAGAGGATTTTAAAGATCTGGCCTGGAAGTGTCAGTCATTACTTCTGCTTACATTCCACTAAAGATGTGAATAAATTAAAGGTCAAATTTCCTTCTACAGGTTATAGCTCAGAAATTTCCAACTTCATTAATTAAAAGTATCACCAAAATGATCTGTATGAAACACTCATTATTGCTATTTAGGAAATTCATACTATGGGGAATGTTTTTCCATGCTATTCATAGCCCAATTTTCACTTAATTAAAAACTTGAAAAAATTAAAGGATTATGCAATGCATTTTTCTAAAATCCATCATGTAGCAAAGCTACTAGGATTGCCATCTTTGGAATGAAAGCATATGGGGAGACTAGGGAATGTAGTCTAAGCGTAGGCCAAGAAGGAAAAAGAAAGGATTTGGTGAACACATGCCATTGGCTGTGAAGC
The DNA here is from genome assembly GCA_963574575.1 of Galagoides demidoff. Lineage (NCBI taxonomy): Eukaryota > Metazoa > Chordata > Mammalia > Primates > Galagidae > Galagoides > Galagoides demidoff. The sequence continues at coordinate 43,196 of CAUYQV010057161.1, read as the reverse complement.
AGCCAGGGTGCAGAGAGCCATACACTGACTCACATGGGAGAAAATGATCATATGCTTTCAAAATATGCCATTTGAGACTCACAACATCACAGCAACTTTGACATACATTATCAGATAAAGGAATTGAGATGTAAGTGATTTTTCAGATGTTATGATTTCTCTTTCATTTGCTTTAAATAATTAGGCCTCTTTTTTTAGAGGCTGTTTAAGAGATTTTATACTAGTATTTTGCAGAATATTCTTAACTGCCTTTATAGATATTAATTTAGTTTTGCTTTCTGAATACAATTTCAATTTGGTTAGCATAATGCCATGTTTGTCTAAATCTTATTAGCTGTGTGAATGCTTAAAATGCCTTAATGCTTTAAAAATTCTACTCTTAATTAATTAAATCTTCAATATCTTTCAGGAGGAACCTTTAAAAAATGGTAATACTATGTTTCAGCTTTTCTAGTTGATGGATTTTAAGCATATTCATAGCATAAATTTTTAATTTTCCAAGTTTTTAATTAAGCAAAAATTGGACTATGGGTAGAATGCAAATTTTGTATCTATAAACATGAATTTCCTAAGTGGCAATAATGAATATAATTATATGGGTTATCTCAGTGATTCTTATAATTAATAAATTTGGAAACTTCTGAGCAAAACCTGTACAAGTAAATTTAAAGTTTTATTTATCTCTTGTTAGTTTATTATTTTAAGAAATTTGACACTAACTTATGTTTATTTACTGACCTTTTATGAAAACTAGATACTAAGTAACAGCCCAAACTAAGAATGAGACACAGTTGACTCCTAATTAAAAATTTAAGTACTTTTTTTTCTGTCATTATGTTTATATTTACACATGAGAAATAGCATTGGTTTCTAAAGCTAATTAAAATTTTATCTTGAAATCTCAACCAGACAGTTTCATTTCACACTAAGCTTTTTTTTTTTTTTTAAATTTATTCAGTTGCCTAATTGTCCTTTCATAGATGTTATTGTTCTGACTCTCCAAACCACAAATTGGCAATGTGCTTTGCAAATACTATGTTACTGAAAATTACTCTGGGGATAGTTAGTTTTGCCTGTTGACTTCTGTGGCTTTATGTTTCCCTGGGAAAATAAAACACCTGTAACTACATAGACTTCCTACAGATCTAGACCTGTAACTCTATCAAGGTTGAGATGGTATGTACTTGCTTTACACAAATCTCATATATGTTAAATTGAATTTTTAGGTAGGGTGGAGAGTTCCATAGAGTTTGTAGTTGGACATTTCACCTGTTACAGAGGGGTCATGTAAGATGAGGACAAAAATGCCTTATGAAAAAGGACATTCACAGTTTAAATCTTTCACAATTTACATGTTATTGGTTCAATCTCCGTTCCCAAATTCTGGAAGGCAGAGGGGCTTAATGGGCTCCAGTGAAGTCTGGAGTTGAGACTGATTCAAGATTGAGTGCCTCTTAGAACATCTTAGAGAAGAGGTAAGTGGCTTTGGAGGTAGGGAAGGGAGAAGAACAGAGCGGATTTGTAGAGGGGAGTACATAGCAAGACAGGGATAGCCACAACCATGTTCTAAGTCCTGGGTGCTAGCTGGTGGTGGAGACCTCGCCCCACACCTCAACTTGGGTTCTCTAGGCAACCAGCATCCTTATATGTTCCTCGTATGCTCTCTGATTAAGCTCAATCAGTATGGATGTCTGCTTTTTGCAAGAAAAAGTCCCAAATAATCTGGTACATATCTCATTTTCAAAATCAACAGCATAACTTATTGGAAAAGTATCTGCTTAATGACCACTTCCAGTATTTCATTTTTGAATAAAGTCTTGGAGTCTTCCAAAGCTCTCACTAGATCCTTTCCTTTATCCTCAAAGTTTGGGAAAACAACCTTGACTCCAAGTAAATCTGCTATAAAAGAGTTACTTCTGCAGGAAAATCTGAGAGTTCAGCCTTACCCATTTGTCTTTGATAGAGGGTATGGCTTTTTCCTTAACCGGTTGAAGTGTACGTCATATTTTGCTGACTACAATTGAAAGAAATACATCCAGTCATAAAGAATATGTTCTAAGTGTATTTGGAAACCAATATCACATATAATATACAGCTCTGTGTCTATTGTAGTTATAAATCAAGAAGAATCCGGTTTCCTACTTTGTAACATGGTTTTATGGAATAAATTTCTTTTGAGCCTTGCCCTTTTCATAGCACAGGAAATTTTCAGATCTTTATACAGGATAAATTGTTGCCCCAGACTATCAGTAGCAGAAGATAACTTTTTGTGTCCTTTGATGGAGGATGGAATTCATAAATGTAGAAAGGATGAAATTTGTCCAAGAAGCTCACATTCCACTAAACACATAATTTATAGTCACATCCCTCAAACCTGCATATACTGTATGCTGTTTATAATAATAAAGACACTGGATTTTGTGTTATTCACCATCCCTTTCATAAGGGTGGGGGGATGGAAACAATCAAAATCACTGACTTATAGACAAAGCTGTGTTGCTGGTATTTTAACGAGAATTAAGTCTTATGAACGGCTGACAAACACAGGAAAAACTGCTCATTGTCCCTAATCATCAGAGAAATGCAAATCCAAACTACCCTGAACTATCACCTAACACCAGTGAGCATAGCCCATATCACAAAGTCTCAAAGCTGCAGATGCTGGCATGAATGTGGAGAGAATGGAACACTTTACACTGCTGGTAGGACTGCAAACTAATAGAACCTTTTTGCAAGGCAGTATGGAGCATTCTCAAAGAACTCAAATTAGACCTCTCTTTTGATCCTGCAATCCCATTATTAGGCATCTACCCAGAAGAAAAAAAATTCTTTTATCACAAGGACATTTGCATTAGACTGTTTATCATAGCTGAATTTATGATCGCCAAAATGTGGAAATGGCCTAAATGTCCACCAACTCGGGAATGGATTAATAAGCAGTGGCATAGGTATACCATGGAATACTATTCAGCCATTAAAAAAGACGGAGACTTTATATCTTTTGTACTAACCTAGATAGAATTGGAACACATTCTTCTTAGAAAAGTATCACAAGAATGGAGAAGCAAGAATCCAATGTACTTAATTCTAATATGAAGACAGTAAATGATCTAATGCAAGGTGGGGGTAGGGGAATGAGGGAAAGAGGAGAGGGAAGGAGGGAGGAGGATGAAGGTCATGGTGTATGACGCACCTCTTATGGGTGGTATACAAATATAATTGTGAGGCGAGACTTTATCTAACAAATGCAATCAGTGTAATCTAATTTTTTTACCCTCAATGAATCCTAAACAATTAAAAAAAAAAAGAACTAAATCTTAGTATTTCTGATTTTCCATAAATAAATGTTCTATCTAGCAGTTGGTTATATCTTTACTTGAACACATGGAGTTGTTAGGGCCATTTAAAATCAATTGCTTTAATTTGATAGGGGAGGATTATCGAGGTACTTCCTTGAGGGATGCTGGCAATGATGATTCACATATGCACAGTCTCCCAATATATGCCACTGCCTAAGTGTGCAGTGAAGAAAGTCTTCAAAACTTCAAACTGATATCCTTCAAATGGCCCATATACGTATTAATTGGCTAGTTCTCATACTTGTTTTGGGGCTCCTTATTGAAATGGAGAAACTTACAAATCAATTACTTTTGAAAAAGTCCCAAGTTAACTAAGCCAGTGAATGATATTCTTACCATTTCCTGGCTATTTGTAGAGAGACTTACAGTTATATAGTTGTTCTCCCTTATCCAGGGGTCCTCAAACTTTTTAATCAGGGGGCTAGTTCACTGTCCCTCAGACTGCTGAAGAGCTGGACTACGGGCCCCAGGATGAGTCGGCTCCTAAGCAGGACAGGCAGTGGAGGCAAAGACACCCGGTGGGCCGGATAAATGTCCTCGGTGGACTGTGTGTGGCCCACGGGGCGTTGTTGGAGGATGCCTGCATAGTTTCACTTTGTTACCTGTGGTCAACTGTACTCTGAAAATATTAAATGGGAAATTCTAGAAGTAAACAATTGGTATATTTTAAATGCTGTGTCACCAGTCCCATGTCATTCTTCTTACTTTCTCTTACCACGTAGGCATTGTGCCATATCATCACAAGAAGAAGGGTGAATACAGTGCAATATTTTGAGAGAGAGAGAGAGAGAACATGAACATTTATGTAATTTATGTAACTTTTATTACAGTGTTACTGGCTAGGTCCAGGTCTGTTCTCCATATATGCAGTAAATCAATCTTTATGAAGTGGGTTTTTCAAAGAGAAAAGATTTATCGGCAAGGTTCCCTGGTAAGGAGGCAAAAGAACAGCTTTCAGGTTCACAACCTGGTAGATAAAGCTTAGGGGTATGTCTGGTTAGGGAAATGGATGGTCTAAGGTTTAGGGAAAGGAGATTGGCAATGGGGATAAATGAAGTAACAGGTTTGTTCTGCACAAGTGTTATCAGGGTTCATGACATTTCATAGGACAAATGTACAGAAAACCTTCATTAGCATGATCTGTGGGTGAAGTTTTTGTACCTCAGAGGTCAAAAGGACATGGCTGGGAAGATGTGGAAGCAACCCCAGTGCCCATCAATCTATGAATGGCTATTAGTAGAGCGACTTGATGAATATATTGATACACTGTGGTATATGTATACTGTTGAATACTATTCAGCCATAAAAAGATGGAGACTTTACATTTTTTGTATTTACCTGGATGGAGTTGAAACACATTCTTCTTAGCAAAGTGTCACAAGAATGGAAAAGCAAGTATCCATTGTACTCAATACTAATATGAAGGCACTAGAAAAACAACTATACACCCACAGGTGAGAAAAACCCAAGCCTTGTCAAGTATGGGAGACGGGTTGGTAAACTCTCACCTAATGGCAGAAAGTAAGGGCGTAAAGTACACCCTGGGTGAAGGACTCAACTACAACTGGAACTTTACATTAGAAACATGAACAATGTGACCTTATAATTTATACACTTATATTAATCTGAAATTTAAACAAAAGGACATGGCTGGAAAACTTATGCAGGCCCTATTGAACTCCGTATTCTCAACCAGTTCTAACTGGACTAAAGCTGGCCCAAGGTCCTAAAAACAACCTGACTGACCATTACCATGGTGGTTTATGAATGTTATCTATAACATAGCCAGTGAAGGTTAAATATCTGCATTCAGTGATGTGGCTTTCACCTATTGAGCCCTTTAACTTCATGGAAAAGGAGAAGATAGATAAGGAAAAGCAAATGACCCAAAAGCAAGCACAGTAGGCATTCCTGGTCAAATTAACCCCTTGGTTTCAACAATACATTGTTGTAATTGATCTATGAATTATTGTTGTTAATCTCTTACTGTGCATAGAAATATAATGCAAGTGTCCATTCCCTCCAGAGTCCTGAGGAGGACTTCTGAGAAGGACTCTGGAGGGAATGGCCTTGGGCCTCAGCACCCCTACTCCTAAAAATTACCCTTGAACCCAGACGATCTAGTCTCTAACCATAACTTTCCTCTCCTGTCCCTAAGGCAATTTTTTGTTAAGTACTTAGATTTGCCCTTGAGAATTGTTCTATGATTTAGTGCCTCTACCCTGATGACCATTTTGGTAATCCAAAGACCACTCACATGATTGATTCATGAGACTATTAACTCTACTTTTTCATTCTGGAAACATGTGTTCTAAAATCTTAATAAAACCTCTTGAGATCACAAAAGGGGATCTTTTGTGTTGATCTGAATGGAGTTGAAGTGCATTCTTCTTGGTGGAACATCATAAGAGTGGAGAGGTGGGCATTGAATATACTCAATTCTGATGTGAGAGACTTTGATGTTAGTACATGGTAGGGGGTGGGGGCAGGAGGAGGCAGGGAGAGGGAGGGAGGAGAGGGTGGAGGTTCACAGCGTGTGGTGCCTCTCTTGGGGGCAGGATATAATTATAGGAGGGACTTTGTCTGATGAGTACAAGCAGTGTCATGTGGTTTCTTTTATCCTCAATGAATCCCCACCATAACAAAAAACAACAAAAAACCTCTTCGGAATTCTGTTCAGGGTGGCACCTATCTGCCTTGCTCCAGGCTGATCCAATGTCCTTCTTTCTGGGTCTCAGCTGACTTTTTCAATAAAACACTTCTTGTTAATTTGTTGATGTCCTAGCTCCCTCACCTCCAGAATCAGGGTGTTGGTCTGAAAGTCCCCTTTTAGGGAATTCTCTGACTGCCTTGTTTTGGCTCCTTCCTGCTATGTGACACTCTTACTATGCCTAAGTTACAAATTAAGCTGCATGGCAGGTATGTACATATAGAAAAAAAAAATATGGGATTAGTACTACCTGTTGTTTCAGGTATCCTGTAAGAATGTATCCTTTGCAGATAAGTGGGGGATTCATGTAACCCCAAATCATTTGCAAATGACATTTAGGGAGGCAACCTTGGCTTTCTCTTTCTCTTTTTTACTCATGTTTTTCCATGATTCCTATAGTTATTTTTTCAGATTCCACATTTTATAATCTCGTACTAAAAGAAAGGATTTAGAATCTTGTTTCAAAGCTTTTAATATTTTTATATTTATCATCAAACTATTTTAAAGGTGTAATTTCTCTCATATACTACTATAGCTCTTGTGAAAAATTATAATTCTAAAATTCCATAAAATATTTACAATGAAACCAAATCGAATTAAGCACAACTTAATTTTATGAAATGACCCTTAAAACTCTTCTACAAAACTGATCTTGAGATGAAACTTAAAAGGTTTGAATCAAATAGATTTCAGCATTTCTCAGCTGTTGCTTCTTGTGAAAAATTGCTGACAATTTTGTGCACTAAATGTTCACTGTATCAAGTAATGATAAATAACCTGGGCAATAGCTCTTTCTTCCTTCAGTCCCTAAAGATTGGATGTTTATATTTTCCTTTTGCTGCTCTCTATGGTCTGAAATTGTTGCTTTCAGCCACAAGTAACAGCTTAAAGGACAAGGATATAATGAATACAGACTTTATAAAAACCTCTAGTTTTAAGTTTCACTGTTTTAGGAAAGTGCTCTCTGCCCACTGCAAGGTTATTTTTTCATAAAATGTGTGACTAGAGAAATACTTGAATCAAGTAATGCCAATATTGATTTTTAACTGATAGTGGTAATTATTTTTAAAGATATTGAGAGATCAAGTAGATGACATAAAAATATAAGACATTCTGCTTTGGCTCAGGGCCTGTAGCTCAGCAGCTAGGGCTCCAGCCACATACACCGGAGCTGGCAGATTCGAATCCAGCCTGGGCCTGCCAAAAAACAATGACAACTACAACCAAAAAATAGCCAGGTGTTGTGGCAGATGCCTGTAGTCCTAGCTACTTGGGAGGCTGAGGCAAGAAAATTGCTTAAGCCCAACCAAGAGTTTGAGGTTGCTGTGAGCTGGGATGCCACAGCACTCTACCCAGGATGATAGCTGTGAGCTGGGATGCCACAGCACTCTACCCAGGATGATAGCTTGAGACTCTGTCTCAAAAAAAAAAAGAAAAAGAAAAAAGAGAGATTTTTGCATCAACTAAACTGTCTATAATATACATTAGCGTAAAAGGAAAGACAGGGACAAATTAACTATGAATACTTCCTTATTGCTGGACTCCCATAATATTTTAGTTTATTTTTTTTTTCCTTCATGTGTGGGTATTTAACCATTTTAACAAATCCTGCTCCACTGAAGTCATCAGTGAAAGGTTGGAAAGGGAATGATTTTGATTATTAGTATGTGGGGCTTATAATAGTAAGTCTCTATTTACATGACTGAACATAAATAAACATTAAATTGGATGGTGATATTTAAAAAAAAAGTGCTAAAATAAACCAAGCTATTCAAAGAACAAATTACTCTTGACTCGTTTCAGCAATCAGAACAAATGTCAAATCGCAATGAACTTACACAAAATATGCTATTAATTTCATGTGAACATGTTTTATAGCAAAGTAATTCTTTTTCTCATTCAGTACATACCTATTTAAAATAATTGAATGTGATTAAATACCAAACATCCAGAACTAGGTTGTTAATGTAATACAACTGAAGACATCAATCAAGTTTGGCAATTGTTATTAATGTTAAGGTACAAAAATGAAGCACAAGTCACCATGTCTTGTGAAATGAAACCAAATATCCTCTTAAATTAGAGATCATTTCTAATCAGGAAAAAATTCCATCATAATTTACTTCTATTCATTGGTATGCTATCATGATTTCTGATTTATAGTAGCATTTCAATTTTTAAAACAAGGACGTATGAACAATATCAGGAGGAAGAAATAACCATTATGAATGAATCCCTAGGAAAATTTTGCTTGTAATGATTGCCTTTCTTAGTCCTACTTAATAGAATGAAAATGTTTGAATTCAGAGACTTCTTGTTCGATATGAAATCTCTATAACCTAGAACAATAGCTGTTAACTAGATGCTAAAAGATTAGATAACTCAAAGTCCATTTAGAAAACTGATAATCGTTCTCTGTTTTCAAAGTTACTGTTAATAAAATAACCTGTATGTTGCATTTCTAAATACTTACAACTACCAATTTATAAAAAACATAGTTTGTATTTTGTACAGACTAGAAATGCTTATAAAATACCAAAACTCTTCAATAGTTAAAAATTGATTAAAATATGTTATCTTTGACTTTCTTAGTTGAAAACAGTAAATAAGAACTTGGATGCTGTAAGTTGTTACATCACAATTCACATATTTTAATTTCTTAGTCAAAAATATATCCAAGGCAGTTTAATGACCATCTTATATCTTATGTGAATTAATCAGCAGACTGACACATTGTAACTTTAGTTTCTAACCCACCAATAGTAGTGCAACCCAATTAATCTTAATTGAAAACTATCTTAATGAATTAAGAAAGTATTACTATTAGATTTATAACTGACCTATCAATTAACATTTCTTTAATGTATACTTTCAGTGGTCAGAAGCTCATGAATGGAGTTATCTCTGACATACTCATCACATCAAAATTTATTTATTTATTTATTTATTTTTGAGACAGAGTCAGAGTGCTGTGGCATTATAGCTCTCAGCAACCTCCAACCCTTGGGCTCAAGCAATCCTCTTGCCTCAGTTTTTCTACTTTTAGTAGTGACAGTGTCTCGCTTTTGCTCAATCAGTCCATCTGCCTTAACCTCCCAGAGTATTAGAATTATAGATATGAGGCATAATAACATGCCCAAAATGTATTGAATATTATTATTCTGTGCCACGTACTGAATGAATGTATATAAAATGATGCTGATCAGTCAGGTAGGTGTTGGTGCTAGGTTTTAAAAATTTGAATTTATGATAAACTTTTAAGTTGGATTTCTATATAGAGTCCAAGAAGTGCTTGATATTGGCAGAGCATTATAGTAAAAATTCCTGGTAACCAGCCAGAACAGTTTTCTAAAATCACAGAGTCGCTACATAGAGAAGATTGGCAAAATACATAGAATTTTGAGATAAAATGGAGGAAATACAGACCTGGGAACCATGGGCTTTGGCTGGTCAAGAAGCCATGAGAAACCAGATGACCACTTCTCAAGGGATAAGGAGAGACATCTGCTCATTGCCATCTTTAGCATTTACTGAACATGCACAACAATTTGCATTTTTCTGTTAATTGATGTTCTGTGGGATCACTGAAAACCCAGAGCTCGCAATCTTCCTTGATGGAAACCTATATATCCCCTATGTTCCATGTTCATTAGTCCTCCTGTTTGGGTCTAAAATTTTTAGATTATTCCTGTGTGCAGAGAGGAGGGCTTATTTGTTAGAACAATGTGCATGGAATCATGAGAGCAATTATTGCCAGATGATAAAATAGTGACAGAAGGCTGAGTTCTTCCATGCATGCAAAGGGAATTGCAACAAAATCTCCTTGGAATTTTCTTCATGTTCAGAGGATTAACTAAGACAATATCGAGCTTATATACTGCTTTGTAGGAACTGATGGAGAATCAAACAGATGCTCAAATTCAAAGCTATTTGGCATAAGTCCTGGCTCTAGGAATAGCAATAGGCCAAGAAAGAAAGAGCCAGTATTCTGCAAGCCACAAAGAACATTCTGGCTTTTGTTCTTGCCAGAGAACAAAAGCCCCATACTCCCCATACAGCCCCATGAGGAGTATGTATTATTTATAGTTCCATTTTTATATATTAGAATCAATTGATTAGTTTATATTTCTCTATTGGTGGACATTTTTTTTTGCAATTATGGTGGCAGTGATGGGAGGTGGGAAAATTCCACATTTCTTTTTGTGATGATTTACATGCATTATCTTTTTTAATTCTCAGAAACATATTTTAGGGAAGGTATTACTTCAATACCTTATATGAGCAAATTACTCAGGAGAGAGTAGAAGAGTTAGAGAGCCTTTAGTGGCCACAAACATCACTGTGGAATAATACCACCTGTCATGACTCTGGAATATGAACACTGAGCTCTGTGACATAAGACAAGGTTTGTGACTTTTTGAAACATTATTTTAGTCACTTCTGAAATGGGAATACTAAAAGTACTTTTCTTAAAGAGTTGTAGTCAAGGTAAATGTGATAAGGTAAATGATGTATAAGGAAGGTTATTATTAAAGTGACTAAGTTAAGAATCAAAATCATGTACACATTTTATGACTCCACTCTGCTTTCTGTTAAGGTTTGAGGCCTTAGACCAATCTGATACATTTTATGAGAACCTAAAAAGCCTTTGTAGCTGGTCATAAGGTAGTATACTATATTTTTAACAAGTATAGTATTCCAGAATATAAAGTTACCAGGCAAATAAAATTTCCATTACAGATACACCTAGATGAGTGCAAATAAGTCAATTCTCCTGTAGCATTTGCCAAATAGTTCATTTTACAGTAAGTCAAGTTTTATGTTTTGGGAGTATATGTACCATTTTGTGAAATACTGACAGTATAAGAAAATCCACCTTAGGGATAAGAGTGTGGGAAAATATTTGTAAAAATTTACAAATTTGTGATTTCATATTTAGTTTTATAGAATAATTGAAAATGTTGGCTTTAGAATTGGTCAAATGTATGTTCAAGGTTTTGCTTTTAGTTTGTAGCTCTCTGAGCTTGGGCAAATTGCTCAATCTTTCTAAGCCTCAGTTTCCTTACCTGTAAAGTAATGATAATAACACCTGCCACATAGTGTTGTTGTGAGCATTAAATATAATAAAAATGATGTTATGTGTTATATACAAGATTTATAATAAGCAGTGAGGCCAGCTGGCAGCTTTCCTAAATTCCAATCTTTAAATGTCTCTGAAATATCACTGAAATACATCAGAAATGTGCACATTAATTTTGGTATCAATGGGAGGGGCAATATGGCCGACTAGAGGCAGCTTTCACCAGAAGCTCCTGTCCAGAAGGAGAAAAGTTGGACTGAAGTGATCTTGAAAAATGGAAAGTTGAGCATAAGGAGAAGAAAGTAAGGTGTACATCATCCCCACTGAGACAAGCTGTGGGGTTGAGAAAGAGGGAGAAAGATAAAAGAGATAAGGTAAGAAGCAACTAGTGGGAAGGTAACTGTTGCCAAGGGTTCAGGAGACCCCTCTCCAAAATGGGAGGCCTATAGTGGCTTTCTGCCAGGGATCAGGGAACAAAGAACCTCTTACCTAACCCCACAGGAGGGTTCTGAACTGTCCCACCTGGGAATTTCTACCTCTGAGTCCAGTCCCCAAACTGCCTGCTGTAAAAGTGAATAAATATTCTCTCTATAGTCCGGAGCCTACAGTCCACTATTCCCCCTCTCTGGTTACCTGATGTACTGCCCCCTAATAGGCCAGAGTGTTTGGCAGGTTTTCTGAAAGGCTATTGCATTATGTGGGCCACTGAACTGAGCCACACACCCATCTGCTCCAAGAGGAAACAGTACTGCTGTTCTAACTTTGTCATGGGAAGTTGTGTTCTCTCCTGACTCCCATTTTCCTTTTCACAGCACTCTTGAGAGTCCTTGCTTGGTGTTTATATCTGTGACCCTTGGTGGCATTTTGAGCTTGTTTGAGTGGGGGTTGCTTGAGCTGCCTGAGTGAATTTAACTGGAACTCTCAGTCAGAACTATCCATGGATTCTTGGTTGGAGCAGTGAAGGGTGAAATCAGCAGGTCGGTCCACATATTCTCCTCCTTCAGCTATCATAGTCAAGGAGCAGGGTGCAGCTATTCATATTTTTGGCATTCTTAGATGTCTTTACAGTGGGTAGAGGGCAGGCTAACACCAAGAAGCAGGTTGTGCTAGCTCACCAAGCTTGCCCCCAGAGACTCTTGCTGTAGCACTGAAAGGGAGCTTCACGAGGCTGTGAGGGAAGGGCCACAAGTACAAGCTCCAGCTCCTTGGCGAATGGATGGTCAACTTAAGCTTCTGGGGCCTCCCAATCTGGTCTTACCCCACCAGTTTTAGTTGCCAAATAGGTCTGTACAGTGTTTCCTATGGGTCTCCAATTAGATTAGCTCTCAATAACTGACAACCAATCATTTCAACTAAAAAAAGTATAATTAATATTAAAAAAGCTCAAAATACTAAGCAGAATTCTGGCAACCTGAGAAATGAGAGCAGATTAATAGCAGAAAATACCATCCATAGAGAAATGACTGAAATGTCAGAAATAAAATTCAGAATATGGATGGCCAATGAGATTATTGAAATTGAGGAGAAGATGGAAATAGCAACCCAAAACTAGTCCCACAGTTGTCTTGAGAATTTAGTGACTTTAAAGACTAAGTCACCAAGGATATGAGGAAAAGATACATATGCAATGAGGAAAGATATAGCAGAGCTTAATGAATGAAGGAATCATTCAAGGAGCTTCAAAACACAGTAGAGATCCTTAGAGTAGAACATGGGGAAGAAAGAAAGTCCTAAAGACAGGACTTTTGAACTATTCCAATCATTCAAACAGGCAGAATGAAGAATAAGAGCAGACTATTTCCTGAGAGAGTTATGGGATTATTCCAAAAGATCCAACATCTGAATTATGGGGATTCTTGAAGGAGAAAAGGATGGTTCTAAAGGCATTGATGCTCTTCTCCAAGACATTATTGTAGAAAATTTCCCAAGCATTGTGAAAGACAAAGAAATTCAGAGGGTACATAGTTTTAGAATCCCAGTACAACTCAATACAAACAAAATATCTCTTATTTACTTTGCCAAAAGTCAATATGAAGGAGAAAATTTTGTAAGCAACCAGGTGTAAGAAAAATCTTATTTACAAAAGGAAAATTATCAGAATGGCCAGAGATCATATATCTGAAACTTTTCAAGCCAGAAGAGGATGGCTATTGGACTTTAACCTTCTTAAATAAAACAATTTTTAGCCCAGTATCCTATATCCTGTTAAACTGAGTTTTATTTATAATGGAGAAATCAAATATTTTAATGACATGCAAATTTTGAGGAAATTTGCCATAACTTGACCAGATTTATAAGAAATACTCATACCCATTCTTCATGTTGACCAGAATGATAATCCATAATCGAAGTAAACACATCCGGAAATTAAAGAACAAAGCCTAGCTTCCATAGTGGTGCAAGGGATAAAAACAAGCTGTGGACCTCTGAAAAATGAGATGAGCAAGACTCTACCATACCAGGCAAATGGAAATCAGAAAAAAGCAGGGGTTGCAATCTTATTTGTGGATATAATTGGATTTAAACAAACAAAAATAAGGAAAGACAAGGATTGACAACCAAGGGAAACAGATTTCAATAATTAACATTTACACACCCTACCTTGATTTAAAGCAAACCCTAAATGATCTGAACACTATGACATTTTCCTGCATCATAATAGTTGGAGATTTTAATGCCCCTCTGATGGTACTAGATACATCCTCCAAGCAGAAAACTAAACAAAGAAATAACGGATTTAAACACAATCCTGCAACAAATGGACTTAGACATATACAGGACATTTCATCCTAACAAAACTGAATATATATTCTCTTCAGCTCATGGATCATCCTCCGAAATTGACCATATCTTAGGATACAAGTCTAACCCTAATGAATTCAAAATAACAGAACCTATTCCTTGTGTCTTTTTAGACCGTCATGGAATAAAAGTTGAACTCAAAAGCAACAGGAATCTTCATCCCAATTAAAGTAATGGAAACTAAATAACCTTATGTTAAATTAGCTGGGTCAAAGAGGAGAACAGAACAATAATGAATCTACAAACTATCAAAACCTGTGGAATACTGCAAAGGTAGTCCTAAGAGGCAAATTTATAGCATTACACACCTTCATCAAGAAAACAGAAAGAGAGCACATCAACAACCTAATGGGTCATCTTAAGGAACTGGAAAAGAAAGAACAATCCAACCCCAACCCCAGCAGAAGAAAAGAAATAACCAAAATTAGAGCATAATTAAATGAAATTTAAAATACAAGAATCATTTGGAAGATTGGTGAAACAAAAAGTTGGCTCTTTGAAAAGATTAGTAAAATTGATAGACCCTTGTCCAGAAACAGAAAAGTAAGATCTCTAATAACTTCAATCAGAAATGATGGAGGGGAAATAACAACAGATACCATAGAAATACAAAAGATCTTCAATGATTACTAAAAGAAATTCTAGCCCCAGAAATATGAAAATGTAGAGGAAACGGACCAATACCTGGGATCATGCCACCTTCTTAAACTCAACCAGAAGGAATTAGAAATTTTAAATAGACCTATATCAAGCACTGAAATGACATCAACTATATAAAATCTTTCAAAAATTAAAAGCCCTGGGCAAGATGATTTTATTCCAGAATTCTACCAACCTTCAAAAGAGGAACTACTACCTATATTGCATAACCTATTTGAAGACATAGAGAAGAAAGGAATGCTCCCCGACCTGTTCTATGAAGCAAATATCAGCCCAGTTCAAAAATCAGGAAAGACCTCAATGACAACAATTTCAGCCAATATTATTAATGAATATCTGCAAAAATATTCAATAAGATCATAGCAAACAGAATACAGTGACTCATTAAAAAAGTTATACATCATAATCAAGTAGGTTTTATCCCAGGGATGCAAGTCTGGTTCAAAATATGCAAATCCATAAATGTAACTTACCATATAAGTAAAATAAAAAGCAAAGACCATATGATTCTCTCAATTGACACAGAAAAGGCTTTTGACAATATCCAGCATCCTGTTTTGATAAGAACACTTAAGAAAATAGGCTTAGCTGGGACATTTCTTAAACTGACAGAGACCATTTACAAGAAACCCATAGCCAATATCATATTGAAGGGAATAAAATTAAAAGCATTTCCACTCAGAACTGGAACTAGCCAAGGATGCCCACTGTTACCACTGTATTCAACATAGTACTGAAAGTCCTACACATTGCAATAAGGCAAGAGGAGAGCAAGGGAATTCAAATAGGGACAGAGGGGAGTTAAACTCTCACTCTTTGCAGATGACATGATCTTACACCTGGAAAACCCCAGAGACTCAACTAGAAAACTTAGAAGTGATCAAGGAATATAGTAGTGTCTAGGGATACAAAATCAATGCTCACAAATCACTTCATATGTGCCAATAATAGTCAAGCTGATAATAAAAACAAAGACATTTTACAGTAGCTCCAAAAATGATGAAATATCTGGGAATATACCTAACAAAGGACATGAAAGATCTCTGTAAGATAACTATGAAACTCTGAGAAAAGAAATAGCGAAAGACATTAACAAATGAAAGACTATATAATGCTCATGGTTGGGAAGAATCAACATTGTTAAAATGTCCATAACACCCAAATAAATCTACAGATTTAATTCAATCCTCATCAAAGCATCAATGTCCTACTTTGAAGAACCTGAAAAAATTGTACTTCATTTCATGTAGCAGTAGAAAAAACCCTGAATAGCCAATACAATTTTTATAAATAAAAACCAATCTGTGAGGCATCATTTTATCAGACTTCAGGTTATGCTACAGGTCTATAGTGACAAAACAGCATGGTACTGGCACAAAAATAGAGATATATATCTATGGAATAGAACGGAGAATCTAGGTATGAACCCAGCCACATGGCACCATTTGATCTTTGATAAACCAAACAAAAGCATGCACTGGGGAAAATAATCCCTATTTAATAAATGGTGCTGGGAGAACTGGTTAGCCACATGCAGAAGACTGAAAATGGACCTATACCTCTCACCACTGACAAAAACTGACTCTCTCTGGATAAAAGATTTAAATTTAAGACACAAACCAACAAAAAGCTTAGAAGAGTCCCAGGATTGCATTAATGTACACAGCTGTGATTTAATTAAAAAAAAAAGTCTAGAAGAGAATGTGGGAAAAATGCTTGACAATATTGGCTTAGGAAAAGATTTTATGAAGAAGACCTCCCTGGCAATTGCTGTAACATCAAGAATAAATAAATGGGGGGCTGTGCAGCACCTGTGCCTCAAAGGGGTAGGGCACTGGTCCCATATGCTGGAGGTGGTGGGTTCAAACCCAGCCCTGGCCAAAAACTGAAAAAATAAAAAAATGGGATATGATCAAGGTAAAAAGCTTCTGTACAGCTAAGGCTATCACAACCAAAGCAAATAGACAGTTTTCAGAATGGGAGGAGATTTTTGCATGTTATGAATCTGACAAAAGGCTCATAACTAGAACCTATAAAGAACTGAAATTAATAGGAATACAGCAAAAAACCCCATTTATAAGTGGGCAAAAGACTTGAACAGAATCTTCTCTGAAGAGAACAGATGAATGGCAAAAAACACGTGAAAAAATGTTCATTTTTTCATCAGACAGATGCAAATCAAAACCATTCTGAGATATCATCTAATTCTAGTGAGATTAGCTGACATCACAAAGCTGCAGAGGTTGTCATGGATGTGTGAAGGGAACACTTTTACCCATCGTTGAAAACTAGTATAACCTTTATGGAAAGAAGTATGGAGAATTCTTAAGGAACTGAAAGTCGATCTTCCATTTGATTCTGCAATTCCATTACTAGGTATCTACTCAGAAGAACAAAAATCATTTTACCACGAAGATGTTTATATCAGAATGTTTATTGTATCTCAGTTCACAATTGCCAAATCATGGAAGCAACCCAAATGCCCATCAACCCATGAATGGATTAACAAACTGTGGCATGTGTATACCATCGAATACTATTCAGTCATAAGAAAAGATGGAGACTTTACATCTTTTGTGTTTATCCAGATGGAACTGAAACAGGTTCTTCTTAGTAAAGTATCTTAAGGATAGAAAAAACCCCAGTATACTCAATACTAATATGAAATCAATATGTAAGCAACTACATGCCCATGTGAATAACAAAACACAAATATAGTCCAGCAAGGAGTAGGGAAGAGGAGGGGGAGGCGAGGGGGTAATTGGCAGGAGGAGGGAGAGTGATGGGTGGGATCTCACCTGTTGTGCACAATGTGAGGGTGTTCAGCATGCCCCCTGGGTGAAGGCCTCAAGTACAACTTGAACTTTACCTTAGAAGTGAAAACAATGTAACCTAAAAATCTGTACTCTCATCTTAATTTGAAATAGAAAATAATTTTGATACCAATATATCATTTTATACTTATGATATATAAAGGTCTTTTTCCTATGGAAGAAAACTGAAAAGGGAAAAACCCAATAAAGGTTTTTATACTGCTCGACACAATATAGAAAACATCCTGGAGATATTCCAGTCAAGGAGAGAGAATCAGGGGATGTTTATACACCAACTGCCCATTCATCCTTGGTTGGAGGCACTTCTGAGGGGCATTGTCTCTAGTACTTCAAGCTTGTCCTATTCACTCATCATGCCAAAAGTCCACACCAAACCCTGGGACAATTCCATTTTAGTAGTATGTCAGGTGTTCACTGTCATCATCATGGAGAGAGGGACAGGGCATTGAAGGCATCTGTCATCCTTCTTTGTCACTTCCGTGGGTCAGTGAGTTAAGTAGTTTAGCGTTTCTTGTACTTTACTTGCAGCCTTTCTAGGGCTAATCTTTTTGCACAGTGCTGTGTTTCCCAGGTGCTGTAATATAAGCCTGAGGTCTGCTCTCCTGTTTTGTGGGGGTGTCAAATCCTAAACCTCTAGTCAGTGCCAGATTCAACACCTCCTCAGGGCTGCTGTGCCATCAGCAAACATGACTACCACTCTTTTTTTCAGCTTCCTCTTTGCTTCTGGCATCTGGGTATTTATTTTTGTTTTTCATTGCTCTGGTTTATTATTTTGCTGGATTTGGAAGACAACTCTCTCTTTTAAATAACTACACAGTATGTGGTGGGATTGATGCATATTTATTCCAAAAGTTCACTCAATGATGACATTTGCTTGTTTGTGTCTAGATTTTTGTTTGTTTTTGCATTATAAACATAGTTGTTACTAACTTCACTTTATTTTAGTAGTGTTTTATCTATGAGATAGTGCCCCAGAAATGATACATTATAGAAGTTTTAATAAATTCTTTAATGCATTTCAAAAGGGCTATAACAATTTATATTTCCACCAGCAATGCATCTTGGTAAAAAGATTTATTGGTCTCATAAATACAAGTCAGAAATTAAAGTTTTCTTCTTGGAGCATTAATACTTTAATTCCCTAGCTCCTTAGTAAAAAGAGAATTGTCATTCATTTAAAAAGAAAATAAATTGTATAATAATAATAAAACTAAAGCACAAGGATTGAACAATAAATCTGCAAACCTATGTCTGGCACACCAGGAAAGTTCAGAATAAATGCGCTATCCCTTATACCTGGACCAAGGGAAAAGAAGAAATATATCTTCATTTCCAACGAAAACTAACTTCATCCATGGATAGTTATTACTTTTCAGGTCTTTGGATAATGAAGGGTCATTCATGTGCTTGGTATGAATCCTTGGGGAAACATATCTTGGGGCTCAGCTGCCTGGAGACATCAGCATGGTAATTTGAACATGCTCACTGAATCAGATGAAATCACTGCTTTCTTGGAATTTGATAAATGTTTACACACAGTCTTAAGATGTGTGGTGTCAAGGTTATCTTGGGGATGCTTGAGTTCACAGGTTTCTGGCACTGTTGAATGACTAGAAAGCTTCTCTAAACCCAGCCTAGTTTATCTCTGTTAAAATGAGTTTCTATTTCTGACATGTTCTAAATGACAAATGTCTTCTAACCTCTACTTGGCCATGGATGTGCATTCGCAATCTTTCTATGTAAACCGAGAAACTTTCAGATGAAAAAGACCAGCTCTGATGATAGTTCGGTTTTTTTCCATTAATGTAAATTTCTCATAAAATTTATTTCTTTCTGTAAAAAAGACATTGGAAGAAATTTAACTAACTAAAATATTGCTAGTTAAATCTTTTAAATTCAGAATTTATAATTTTAAAAGCAGTAGTTTCACCAATTTTTTTCTATCATTGTAAATAGAAATTTATCTAAAGTATCAATAATATAAAGATTATAAAGATAATATTTAAAACTAGCAGAAAAGGGTGGTGCCTGTGGCTCAGTGGGTAGGGCGCCAGCTCCATATACCGAGGGTGGTGGGTTTGAACCCAGCCCTGGCCAAACTACAACAAAAAATAGCCTGGCATTGTGGCAGGTGCCTGTAGTCCCAGCTACTTGGAAGCTGAGGCAAGAGAATTGCTTAAGCCCAGGATTTGGTTTGCTGTGAGCTGTGACATCACAGCACTCTACCAAGGGCAATAAAGTGAGACTCTGTCTCTAAAATAAATAAATAAATAAAATAAAGCTAGCAGAAAAAATAATTTTCAAATACTGAATGAGCAGTATTTAATATATGTGTATGTATAACTTAAACCCTAATGAGGATCTTTGTTAATATTTTCCCAGATAATAATAAACTTCTTTTGAGTTTTTGTAGGCATATTAAAGTTTAAGAAAAACAGTTTTTTAAATGTGTAAATTCTATCTTATTAGTTAAAAATGACTTTTTATTAATCCTAATGAATTATGTGTGTAATTTTATTTACTTCTTTCTATTTATTTATTTTCTGTTTGGAAATTGTCAGAAGTAAATTTTGGCTTTCAGAAAAATGCTTTGTCATTTTGTCAGGGCATAGTGCAGTGAGACAGGCATGTCTTAGGGTCTCAGGGATTGCAACTTGGGAGACACAGAAGCCAAAATGTATTCCAAGGAGTGGAAGAGAAATAGCTAAGGCTGATTACACAAATTGTTTTGAAAGATTTATCATTGGTAGAGATAGCTGGCCCGAGTTTGTATTTTATTGGTTCATAGTTTATTGGTTTAGAAGTTGCAGTGACAATGAAATTCAGCTGTTTTCTGGTATGTAGTGGTCGTGATGGTTTGGCCTATGTCCAAGATTCAAGGCTAGTTTCTGTTTTTTTTTTAAAACAAGGTCACAGGTTATGCAGGTAGTCATTCTGAATGACTTCTAGATTCCATGTTAGAGCTCTGAAACAAAATAATGTCATTTTTATGTATCACATTTCACAACATAGAGTTCTTAATAATTGAGTCTGTCACTTTTTTAAGGGTAGAGGAAAAAGGGAGATTTGGTCAGGAGATGGATCTTGCGCAGATAATTTCCAACTTAATGATGATTTGACTTCAGATTTTTTGACATTATGATGTGAAAATGATATGGATTCAGTTGAAACTATACTTTATGTACAACCATTATGCTTTTCACTTTCAGTACACTATTTGATAAAGTACATGAGATATTCAATACTTCATTAAATCAGCATTGTGAAAGATGATTTTCTTTACTATAGGCTAGTGTAAGTGTTCTGAGAATGTTCAGGGCAGTCTAGGTTAAGCTATGATATTCAGTAGTTACATGTATTGCATGCATTTTCAATATAGTAATATTTTTAATTTATGATGGATTTATCAGGGTGTAATACTACTGTAAATTGAGAAGCATTTACTTTCTCTTCAAAAGGCTGTGTAGCCATCTCTGGTTTTTGAGAGTGTAAGGGTAGGAGAGGAGGTGAAGTGAAATGATTTTTAGTTTATAGTGATTACCCTCCAAAGGTTTTTTCTTAACTCATTTGCCTTGATTCAGTCAAATTCAGACTAATTAGGGACATTTCTTCTTGACATCAGCAAACACGCTGTCTATCCACTCAACTTCTTTAGCAATTATTCTTTTGTGTATTTCTCAGCATGTCTCAAAGAGAATTATCATAACTCTTTGTGTATACTCTCTGAGACTAGCAAATCTGAATTAAATATTGTGCTCCCTGATTCTAAAAACCAATGTAATTAGCATGAGGTTTTGCACCTAGTAAAATATAAATGAATGCTAATTAAAATTACCTAGGTTATATGTCTTGGGGGATGGTGACATGGAGTGAATGCTAATAAAAAAAAATAACTCTGGCATGAATCTTCAGAATAAGTATATCCATGTTCCATAGGTTATAAATTGCACATCTCATAGTAAATTGCATAACTAAGACAGTGATACCTGCACAATACCTGAATGTGTTAAGGTAGTGAAATGTGTAGATATGGGTACTTTACCCACCTGATTGACTGTGGTATTAATTTCATTAGTTACTGTACTAATATTTGGGGGTAAACTAATGAGCACGTCCTGTCCTACTTTGTGCATACTTGTGGGAGAGGCAACATTGAGCAGGTAATCATACATGAAAGCAAGCTTAAGACTGGAGCAAGTGCTTTGAAGGAATACTAATGGCGTTTTAAGAATGTATGAAAAAGAGACCTTGATTTCATTTTAAATAGGAGGGCTAAGAAGTTTCCCTTAATAGTGTGTGAACCAAGATCTGGGGTTGGATAGAAATAGACTAGATAGACAGGATTGCAGCAGATAGAGAATGTAGGTCAGATATAGAGGAGAAGAATGTTTCTGGTGAAAGAACATTCTGGGCAAAGATCCAGGAGCAGGGACACATAAGACTCAGGGGGAAACTGAAAGAAGGTTCCCCAGAGGCCAAGGGTCAGTGTGGTGGGAGATAAGGTCATATAGTGCAGGTAAGAGCCAGACCAAGTAGTCACTATTTTTATTTTCTACTAAGTTATGGTTGCCAAATACTTTGACATTTTCAAAGCATGTTCACATTAACTTATTTATGTATCCCACTTCACTTGTGTGATATAGGTGGGCAGGATGGATGCCTACAGTTGACAGAATCAGAAACTCAAGTGATAGTCCGAGGCTTCATGAAACAGTTAAAGAAGCCAAAAGGAAATACGGTTGATATTTGAACAACATAGGTTTGAACTGTGCAGGTTCACTGATGAACAAATTCCCTTCCATCTCTGCTATTCCCTCCTCTTCCTCTGCCTACTTCTTGTGAAGATTATGAGGATGAAGACCTTTACGATGATCCACTCCCTCTTAAGGAATAATAAATGTATTTGTTCTTATGATTTTTTTCTTGACATTTTCCTTTCTCTTACTTTACTGTGAAATATGTGTTAATTGTGTACAAAATATGTGTTGACTTTTTGGTATTGGTATGGCTTCTGATCAAAAGTAGACTGTTATTAATTAATTACATTTTTTGGAAGTCAAAAGTTATACACAGATTTTCAGTTCTACAGAGGGTAAGGGTTAGTTCCCCAACTCCCTGCATTGTTCAAGAGTCAACTGTAATCTGAGTTCTGGTCCCATGCATTTTTCTCCCAGGCTATGGTAAATATATTTTGCTGACAGAATCCTTTCTTTCTGTCCTTGACCATGGTCTTGATCATTGCACCTGCATGATATATTTCCCTGCAAAAAGCAAAGGTATGATGTAAAAACTTTGTATTACTCACAGGGAAGGGATTTAAAGTGACACCACAGGGTGGGCAGATGCAGATTATAATATATGCAAGAAAACTCTAAGAAATTTCTGTGCTGCCCAGGTGTAATCACTTTGTAAGTAACCTCTAATAAACTCATCTGACTCATCAACTGGTTTTGTTTAAATCATTCTTTGGTTTCTCAGTTCCCTTACAGTTTGGGATGGAGGGCAGTTTTCCCATTCTATCTTGGGATTTTTGCAAAACAATATGTCACCTGGCTACTAGCAATATTTAAATTATTCTAGTGAGGCTGCTGTGGGCCCTGGTAAAAATGAGGTGGGATTTTTGTTCATCCATGATTATAGAATTTTATATCCACCTAGCATATCTTTCTGCCTATATACTGAATCCTGTTGAAGTCCATACGTTGTAACACAAAATAAAGGCAATATTTTTCTTTATGGCTCTCATCTAATATTTTCATCTTTTGATAAAAAAGAGTTTGTATACAAACACTGTAAAATTTCTGGGGAAGATATAAGTTTGCTCTGTGTTGCTATAGTCTAAAAATCATGTTTATCAGGAAATCCAATAAATTCAGGGCATGTAGTGTTTGTATTATAAAACTAAAAATCAATGCAGAGGAAGAAATCTATGATTTCTTGGTAGGAGACACCAAGGAAAAAATAAACTCAAGAGTCATAGAAAACTACAAAACAATAACAAAGTATTAATCTTCTGTGAAAGATGCTATTGATACTTATTCTTTAGACATTTAGGGAGTGCCTCTTTTGTACCATCCACCATGTTAGGGTACACAAAATGCACAACAATGTGGGCCTCAGATCTCTGAGGATGCATTACAGGAAGGGCATTGTCAACAGAGGGGCCTCTGGAAATAATGCCCAAGAGAGATTCATGTGCTCATGATTTCAATTAGTGCTTTCTAGAGAACTTATAAGGGAGTAAGGGAAGCAGGAGAGAGAAGCTAACCCAGGAGGTTTTTTTAGTGATATTTAGCCTCATCCTGATCCTGTGGGGGAAGTCTCATTTAGGAAATTGGTGCTATAAAGGGAGTTGGGCTTCTGTGCCTTACACAATGAAGAGTCATTGGCAATTGGATATGATGGAGAATAGTTACTGTAACCTCCCATGTGCTTCCAAGACCCAAGGCCATGTACTTAGAGAAGGTGGTAGATGAAATCTGCTAGTGGAAACATACAATAATTAGTAAAGGGATTCTAACTATCTAGGCATGACACTAATAGTGTCTGCTATTTGTAGTTGACAAAAATGCAGGAAAGAAGATGTAGATGTACATAAGAAACTCTTTGGTTTAGATTTTCGAAAAGAGAGGCAGCAGGGAAATGCCTTCTATCCAATTAGAGTTGGTGATGGCATGGCAAGGAATGATGAGGAATTGAGTCTAATAATGCATCAACCACAGCGTCATGCCTACACATGAGCAGTCCAAGTGACCACCCTTTGAAGGTTCTAGTTTTGAAAGGGAGTGATCTGGTTGATCGCTAAGTTTGCTTTCAACTGTTTGGTTTTATGACGTGGTGAAAACATTAACTGGGTATCTACATAGCACTTAGCAAAATTTTTATCTTGCACAATTTATACATAGTATTCTAGAATTTATAATTATATTCACAATTTTAATGAAGTGATAAAAGGTATATCTTTAACTGTTAGCCATCCTGAATGTTCCTGGACTCTTTTCTTTCTTTCTTTTTTTTTTGAGATAGTCTTACTATGTTGCCCTTGGTAGAGTGCAATGGTGTCACAGCTCACAGCAACCTCAAACTCTTGGGCTTAAGTGATTCTCTTGCCTCAGCCTCCCAAGTTGCTGGGACTACAGGCCACCAAAATGCCCAGCTATTTTTGGTTGTGGTTGTCATTGTTGTTTAGTAGGTCCAGGCTTGGCTGGAACCCATCAGCCTGGGTATATGTGGCTGGCGCCCTACTCACTAAGCTATGCATGATGAGCCATTTTCCAGGACTCTTTACTCAACAAATTGTTTAATAAATTCTATAGTCTCCAGGGGGAGGTAAATGCATTTAGGAAAAAGCTAAGAACCATGTAGAGTGGAGTTGGGTATCATTAAATACGATGGATTTTGAATTAGTTTTCAAGATGAGTAAACTTCTTTTTGCTGTAACCAAACACTTTTAGAAGCTACCAGATCTCTTAGTCTCGTGCAGATGTTTTTTCTCAGAAAGGAAGTTACAGTTTCTAATCCTTCCTATGTACTGACTTCCCCATTTGGCTAGTGCCCGTGGTTCTTAACTCACTGGTCATGGGCTGGTACCAGTCTGTGGCCTGTTAGGAACCAGAAGCCATACATCATTGCTCCTGTCACTGCCTGAGCACTGCCTCTGGTCAGATCAGGAGTGGCATTAGATTCTCAGAAGTGCAAACCCTCCTGTATACTGTGCACCTGGGGGATCTAGGTTGAGTTCTCCTGATGATCTGAGGTGGAGCTGAAGAGGTGATGCTAGCACTGGGACCATCTAGTTGCAGGAAAATAGGCTCTAGGCTCCCACCAATTCAGCATTATGGTGAGCTGTATAATTATTTCTTTATGTACTGTATTATAATGTAATAACAATAGAAATAAAGTGCACGATGAAATGTCACATGCTCAAATTGTCCTGAAACTATCTTGCACCTCTCTGGTCTGTGGAAAAATTGTCTTCCATGAAACCAGTCCCTAGTTCAAAAAAGATAGGGGACTGCTGGGCTAGTGGCTTTGCAAACAGAGGAGATTGTTTTGGAGTCAGCAGCTAGGCCTGTGGCTTCGTAGTTTGGAAAGGGTTGTTCTGAACTTTCTGGGAGCAGCAGCTCTTCTTGGTGTCCCCGTCCTGTGATGCGGCTGTGTGAGTCCATCCTGACAGATCAGCCCCCTCTATTATTTCAGTCACCCAATAACTCTATCAGTGGTTCAGTTCCTTTTCTGTTTAAATCAGCTAAAGCACTTTGTGAATTGAACCCTGACTGATAAACCTTTAAATTGAAATGTAATGATTACTTGATGCAGGGTGTAGAGGTGAGTTGTTTTTTTTAACGCATGGAGATGAGAAATAATTTTTCTCTTTGACAGTTAAGTATTTATGCATATATTGGATTTTAGATGTCTGGTAAAAATGTGTTATTAAAAAGTTTACTGACTAAAATATTATTAGAAAAATTTCTTGTATTATGCAAAAAATAAAATTATTTGCAAGAGTATGGCTTTCCTCAAAATATTTATTGTTTTTAATCTCTTTGTAAAAATAACATTCACATTAGAGAATTTTGGAAAACTAGTTTCACTTTAAATTTGCATTTTACTCCAGCCAGGCCCAATCTTGCCTTGGCAAACTCTCCATTTTGTAGAAACAGACTGTAAATTAACCTACTTCTGTGGCATAGCATGGAAACCAGGCAGTGGCTTTTTCAAAAAATGTGGAAAATTATCTCTTGCTGGCGACTTTTCTAGTGACTTGCTAACTTTAAATTCTGCATATAGCCAAAGGCTTAATATTTCTGTTTCTTTGTAAAAATTAATTCTTATACTAAGGTTTCTTTCCCCCATGGCAGTATATCATATCTCAGCCTTGACAATTAAATTCAGAAAGGGCCATTGTAACTTGCTGGTGAATTATTTATTTCCACTGAGTCACCCATAGTATTGTATTGTCAGTAATATGATGAAAATAATTCCTGAGAGAATACTTTTAATACGCTATAAATTTCAATGTTATTTTACAATGGATAATTTGATTTTCAAACAAAGCAAAGCTTTAAGCACAGGCTTTCTTTGTTTAATGAAATAGGGCAATGGGTTGGAGATACATTTTTCAGCTTTCTTGATTAAAGGTTAAGGAATTATTTGCAGTCTTCACATGTGACATATCAAATGTCCTTAGAGAATGCCACATACAATTACAATAACAAAAATGTGTCAGTCTGTTTGGCACGATATGGCCAGTGACTTGATTCCATTACAGAAGCATAAGGTTTCTTATCTCTCCGGCGATGATCTGCTTTTATTTATACTGCAGATCTTCACAAGTTGACTTTCTCCACATTTCTGAAGGGTTTTCAAAAGTCACTCACCCAACTAAGAAACATAGAATTTCTCCCGTTCTCTAATACACGGAAGTAACTTGCCTGAAAGCATAAGTATGGTTACATGGTTAATATCACCTAGGAAATAGACATGATGCCTCAAGCATTGAGTCCAAGCCATGTATATGGGATGATTGATGTAATTATTGATGTTGTGTATCATGCAACAGATTTATTTACAGTGTTTGGGGGATAGATCATGTAAATGAATGCACTAGATGAATGGGCTATTATATGGCCAAACCCAAAGCAATTAGCAAATGCCATTTTTATCAAATTATTTTGTTCATGATTTGCATATCAATTTAGTGTTCACTAGTAAAGAACTTGAAAGACAGGCTATTTTTGTTCTCTTTGGCCTCTTAATACCAATTTATGTCAATGGTGACTCAGGGAAATAATAAACTTTATGAATTAAATATTACTTTCTTCATAGCAATGATGACAATAATTATATTAAAAAAATCCCATTTCAATTAGGTGGAATATTTTAACCTTTTCAAGATACATTTGTGGTTTTCTTTCTCATTTGCTCTCTATAATAACTCTGTAAAATAGGACGAAGTCTTGTTATTCCTATGACAGGGATGAAAAAAGTGAAGTGTGGCAAGATTTACTTGAGACTGAGAAGTTCTGTGACAGAAAAATGAGAAGGAGAAATAACCTAAAGGAATGAATTTTTGAAGGTTACATCTCTATCTGCTGGTTAACGAGCAAATACTCTGCTACAGAATTTTAATTCACTGAGACAGAAAACAAGATACTGTAATGCATATTAAAGAAATTATAATTCTCTGTGTGCATAGGCAACTTAACTAAAACCTCATGTTTAATAAGCACCTCTTAGGCATGTTCATATACAAGAGTGATCACCCAGAGGTATAATATAGGAAGTATCTGTGTTCTAGTGGAATCTTTTCCCATGTACTTATGCTTCAAGATTAACGCCTCCCTGGGGAAGGGGTGTGTTTCTGCCAGTGTGCTGCTGTTGCTAGTGGGAGCTTGCCCTTTGGTAACAGGTGATTGAGAACCAAACAAGTGTTGCAAACAGGGATGTGCATCAGTTGATGAATTCCACACCTGGCTGCTAAGCAGAACCAAGTGATTCTGCAGACCAGAGACTTCTGAGAATCACTGGAACACAGCTTATTGTCCGAGTCGAGGTAGTAATATTATCAAATTTAGGTTACATTGCAGTAAATAAATTTACTGCAGAAATTTCTGTAGACTTCCTAAAGAAGGATCAACAGTGCAAAGGATCAGGAGGGGATCAATAAAATGTCTCAATTTGATGACTGAATGCTTGTTCTCAGCATCAAGCCTTTTGAAACCATTAGTTCTGATTCATCCTCTGGTTATTAAGATTTTAAGTCAGCTTTACTTGGACATATCACCATGCCAGCTCCACCCCCAGATCCAGATGCTATAACCGTCTGACTTAGCTAGACCACCTTCAGCTTCATTGTGTGTGTGGAGAAGGTTTTTAGGGGCATTCTTAGTCATACATGCAGGGCCCTTGGATACGCTGATGGGTCTAGAACTAGAAACTTTGATTTGCCTGCTGGTAGGAGGTGATGTCACCCAGTTATGCAGACATAACAGGTATATTTGCCTGGGGCCAGTGGTCCAACCATCAGCAGCAGGATGTTACCATTTTCTCTGATTGTGCTCATTATCATTGCCCATGTCACTTGTACCCATAATTGTTTTTTGAGTTTTGATTATCATGCAGATCTTTTTGTCTTAATTTTAAATCTATAATTGAAGATACATTCTTCATATATTTATATCTTTCTCTTTTTTTTTTTTTTTGAGACAGAGCCTCAAGCTATCCCCCTGGGTAGAGTGCCATGACATCACAGCTCATAGCAACCTCCAACTCCTGGGCTCAAAAGAATCTCCTGCCTCCACCTCCCAAGTAGCTGGGACCACAGGCGCCCGCCACAACGCTTGGCCATTTTTTGGTTGCAGCCATCATTGTTTGGCGGGCCTTGGCTGGGGATTCGAACCCACCACCTTAGGTGTATGTGGCTGGTGCCTTAGCTGATTGAGCCACAGGCGCCGAGCCTATATCTTTCTCTTGAGGGTGATACTTACTAGCTGCATGGGGTTTCATTCAAGACGTGTTCCATAACATTACACACCAATGTTGTTCCCCTTTCCCTTTTTTAAATAGTCAGAGTTAACACCACAGCTGAGTTTGTGTGATTATAACATGCACTAAGAAGAATTGCAGCACTGATGGCCCAGGGGACAATGTGGCCAATGCTAGACTATGTTATGGTTAACACTTTTCTATAATGCTTCTTTTGTTCAATTCAGTATAAATGTGGAAAAGTAAGTTAACAGAAGAAATTCTGTGGTACCATAATGACAAAGTCTGCTGACTGAAAATATGAAAATACAATTTAGGTAATTGGGTTTTGTTTTTTTTTTCCACTCAAAATTTGAAACAAAAATGAAAATGGGTTATTTAAATCAAATTTTGTCTTATGCAGAGACAAACAGATTGAGAAAAGGTCATGGGGCTTAAGTAAGATAAAGTAATAAATAAGAGGAAATCCTCGAGCTGAAGGGCAACCAGTAAGTTGTTGGATAGAATAGGACCTGAACACGTTCTCCCCCTCCAACCCCCCCACCCCCATACACACACACAGTGAACTCAGAAGCAAAGAAAAGATCCTTACCATTTTGGGCCTAGCTTTGCACAGCACAGAAGACTTGTCTAAGAAAAATAATGTCTATTGTGTTTTCTTTTATCTCTGTTCTTTTTTCCTTTATTTTTATCTCTTTTCCTTCTTTCACCTTTTCTTTCTATTATTCCTACTATTGAGGAGACCTACTATGCATCAGGCCCTATTCTAGGAGCTGGAGATGTAACAAAGAACAAGACAACATACTCCTCTGCTCTTATGGATGGACCTAATTTTGGAGAAGAGAGTCATAAAATAGACCAATACACATAGTAACAAATAGGATCATTTTCACACACTGGTAATGAAAAGCAATAGGCTGATGTGAAAGTGATGGACAGAGGGCATATGTGTGTTGTACTTTAGAGGGAGTAATCTGGGAAAGCCTCTTTGAGGAACTAAAGCTGATCTGTGACCTGCAGAGTACTCACTCACAAGTCATTTTAAAAAGAAAATCATAGGGAAAGTTTTCCAGGCAGAGTAAACAGCAAAGACCCAGGAATGACTCTGGGGGTTCAAGAAGCCTAGTGTGGCAGTAATATAATGACCCATGCTTGGAGGGAAGTGAGTCAATAATCATGTGTCTTCTGGGGTGGGAGAAAAATAGAGACCCCTGAGGGAATCAGAGGCTATATGAGAAGGTTGGAAGGAACCTGAGACAGACGGCAGCAGGAAACACAAGAGCAGAGCGTGGTTTCCTTTTCCTCCTTGTGTCCTAGAGGGTCCTTCTTCCTATTGCACAAAACTTGCATTCTCCAAGCTGAATTAGACTACAAGTTAATAAACAGCTTATGAAAGTTTGATGCCTAAAGTGTTAACATTTGTTGTGCCAGAATGAACTGACTGAATAATCCCTGTAAAGCTTAATTGTTCACTGGAAGAGAATTCCTTGATGGCATAGTTGATATTTAACTTAACAAGTTAATTGAGGGATAACTCAGGTTTACATTTTAGAAAATCAATTTACCATCCAATTCGCTAAGATAAAAGAAATGAAAGGCAGTGTCTGATTATGGGATGAGAAAAACATGAACAAATAGATTAAGAAGCTTCCTTGTCTGATATTTGATAAGAAAAAAAAAAAAACCCAGAGTGGATATTTTCATGTTCAGAGCTCTTTAAAATGTATTTGGATTTAAATGTATCATAATTTGCATGAATGATCGATTCAATTTATAAAAGAACATTAAATCTTCAAGTTCTTTCATGTTTTTGAACATGGGCTGATGCCCATGGAAAATGAGTCACTGATAGAATTACTATCCCGCTGGGAAATCTTTCAGTTGAATTATAGATAATTCTCTTCAAGCTCTGACATTACCTGAGCTGGCTGCAAAATGTGTGTGACTTAAAACACGCATATTTGTGTGCTTCTTTGTAACTTTTCCATATATCACTTCATTAGGACCCACTTGACTACAATATTCTTGAAAATAGAGAATACATTGTCTATTTTTTCATGATGTTCTGTAGAGTTTAGACCCAAGAGGATGTGACAAACTTGGTATGTCAATGTGATTTTTACTGGGGTTTATATAGGTTTTTGTTAGGTTCTTGGATTAAAACAGGGGATGGAGAACTATGACTCTGAAGCCCAAACTGGCCCTCAGCTTATTTTTGTAAATAAAATTTTATTGACTGCAGCTATCTCCATTTATTTACTTATTATCTATAGTGGCTTTGTGGCTATAGTAGCAGAGTTGATTATCTACAACAGAAACTGTGTCTTTCTTGAAATCTAAAATAGAAGGCCTTTCACTAAAAGACTATCCCTGAAATAGTCCTTTGAATTTTGTTTGTGCCTTGGTATGATCAAAAAACATGTACCTACATTTCCAACTAATAGTTGAATAATTTAATTTTTACTTTGGTGTAAGACATAATGTCATTACATTCCTACATGATGGTTGCCTTCATAACACTTGGTGGGTAATCCATCTACTCATCATTAATATAAAACTCCACGTGTAGTCTATATATCCAGGCACTGAATTAGAGTGTTAATATTACTTAATGTGTTTTTAACTTTTAATGTATGATAAGCACTTTATTAAATGTTTGCTAATCTAATTTTATTACACAATAATTCTTTGATGTCTGTATGGTACTTTTATTATCTTCAGTGAATATAGATGTTACCTGTCAAAGGTTACACAGTTTAAAATTGTGGAGAAAGCAAATTTCACAGACATTAAAAGAGGCGAAAAAGGCAATTATTAAGTGCATTTTGAATCAAGGTTGAATGAATGTATCAAGTCATTATGAATATTTTGATCATTGTGTTTATTTTGATATTGCAAATATATCAAGCTCAGCTCCAAACTTATTTAAACTTTAGAACAACCTTATAAGGGAGCGATTATAACCAACATTTTGACAGTAAGAAGTTGAGACACAGAGAGATTACATAGTTTTCTGATGATTACCAAACAAGGCAATATTAGAACTGGGATTTAAATTCAGGGAGACTTTTTTTTGTAAGTCTGTTTTTTATCTAGGCTATTATGCTACTTTCCTTTAGATTTTTTTGTAGTAATCACAGAAATGTATGTATCTAAATATAAAAAAATGTGCAGCTGCTTACCTTTAGGGAGAGTAGCAGGTCAAGACTGAATTAGAATTTTTAATAAAACTATATGAGTAGAAACACTAAGACTATCACCTAAGTCAAGTAGAATTAATAAAAAAGCCTTGCTTTGTATTTCTGAACACCCTAGCATATGAAACGTGGGCTACTTGGTTTGAAGAGGTATATTTGCTTGACGTAGTCTTATGGAAATAAGAACTGGTTGTATAAAAAGCCAATCTGGAAAAGTCTGAAATTTACAAATATAAGATGTCATGATCAAAGAGGTCATTAATTTTTAAAGCTTTGTGTTTTCTTTTCTAGTAAAATCAGCTTTGCCCCCCAACCCTTTTTTAAAAACTGATTTTGAAAGGAGTGCCTTTGAGTTGTCTAAGTTTTTAAAAATATCCGAAACATCCCTTAGGTGGTATGAATCTTCTTTTGGTCCTCTTTATTGGGGGCTTGGATGTGTCAAATACAATGAAATGGAATTTTATACCTTACCAGAAGCATCGCCCGTGAATTTTGCAGAATTCTGGGTTGATTTCAACCATAGCGTAATTTTTTCAGACTCTGTGTCTGAGCACAGTGATGCCTCTCCTGGCTTTTTGTGCCTCAGCAGTTATTAAATTAGGAAAAGCACTGCTCTGGGATTCAGAGCGGTTTCCTGGGAAAAAAGCAAGTGAAGCAGAATGATATATATTTATGTTTCCTAATTGGTTATATTTTTACAATAGGATGTGCGTTTTCCCCAGGAAGGTCTGGTTGTTATTGGCTCTATCTAAACGGAGCC
This sequence comes from Galagoides demidoff, assembly GCA_963574575.1. Lineage (NCBI taxonomy): Eukaryota > Metazoa > Chordata > Mammalia > Primates > Galagidae > Galagoides > Galagoides demidoff. The sequence continues at coordinate 10,307 of CAUYQV010057161.1, read as the reverse complement.
CAGAATCAGGTCAAAGTTCACTTCATCAGAAAATAACTCAGGGGAAATTACTGAGGGGAATATCAACAGAGACAGTGAATTCGAGACAGCTCGTTCAGTTTGGTACCATTCATGACTTCTGACTTCCTAGAAGTCAAAACCTAAATCGGTTTAAATGGTTGGCCTCACTTAAAATTGGGTTTGAAGAAGATAATTTACTGGGTCACTGGCTAAGGACCAGCTTGAAAAGAATTTCATTTGCTAACACTGTGGTGCCGGTTGTCGTCAGGAGTAGCCTCGGGATCCGCTGAGCCAACATCCTGACGAGATGTAAGATCTTGAGTTCCTGAAATGCTGAATCTTTATTTGTTCTGGGAAGATGAGAATGTTGTTTTAATGTTTCAAAAAAAAATATTGTTTCATGTTTTGTACCCAACCATGGAATGGGCAAGGAATGAATGAATGAATGCATTTACCATAAGCAGAAACACATCATTCTTTGCATCTTTTATGGCAACTAAGATCTGATAATTGGGAGTGATTAGGGAAAATGGTGGGTCTTTTTGCTTGTGGTAAAGGTGTTTAAAATACTAAAATTATATATTTATTGTCTATTTTCATACCAACATTAATTTTCATTTGACAAGTGGTTATAAGATCGGATCACTGTGTCAAATAACCATTTTAGAATCAGTATTAACAAAGCCTAAAACCCAAACGCATGAACAGAGGAAGGAGAATCATCAATAAGTGAACTGTTTCTTCATAAAGTTTTAAAAATATCTTTAAAATGTAAGACTTCAGTTCAGCTCATCTGTTCAAGGACAATCTTTCCTTTAAGTAGTGACATATAATTCTGCTCATTTGGGGCTCCCTAGGGGAACATTTATTTATTTATCATTCAACTCAAGAGAATGTTTGTGTCTGAGGCACTAATAGACAGGCTAGGGCCAATATCCCTATATTTTATTCAGAGCCACATCAATGCAGCAAAGTCAGAGCGTTTGGAAGGTTTGATAATACAAAGCAATAATTCATAGCATTTTTGTCACCAAACCAACAACAGACTTTTGATGCATACTAATTAAGAGATGAGATGTGACACAACTTTCCCCACCATTTATGCATCAGAACAAGGAAACCTGAATGCCAGATCACTAAATTACTTTGGGCTTTGTTGTCCCTTTTTCTGCCTAGATGGTAATTTGCCACTAACTAGCCACTAGTAGCTGTGTGAACTTGGATGACTAGCAGCATCATAGAATCTTCTATGGATAAAAGAGATCTTAGAGATTTTATCTTCTCAGTCACTTGTAGGATCCCAACATCTGCCCTTCAGCATTGGCAAGGAGTAGTTGTATAGCTTCTGTTTGACTCCTCCCAGGGACGGGGAACTCAGTATCAGTCAAAGAACTCAGGCCATTTTCAGACAATTGTAAGTAAAAGTAATTCTCCAAATACTGAGGGTTTTTTTTTTTTTTGCAGTTTTTGGCCGGGGCTGGGTTTGAACCCACCACCTCCAGGATATGGGACCGGTGCCTTACTCCTGTGAGCCACAGGCACCACCCCAAATATTGAGGTTTTTTTCAGATATGTAAATGGATATAATGATGACTGCCTTTTTATCTCATAGACTTTTTATAAGGATAAAATGAGGTAGTGCATATAGACAATGCAATGTACTCCGTGAAGTGAGATCCACTGGAAAATATTATTCATTCTTATGACCACGAGGGTGTTAGATTGATGATTGTTCACACCTACTTTCTCTGCCTTCTGGCTAAGGCAGTGGTTCTCAACCTGTGGGTTGCAACCCCTTTTTTCCTTTTATAACAACGCTTCAATTAGGAAGGTTGAGAACCACTGGGCTAAGGATTATGGCATTAGATTTGCCTATGGGACTTATTCTGACCAATGAAATATGAATACAAGTGACATATGTCACTATATGTGTCATGTCTGGGCAAAAGAGTATAGATCCAGCATATAATCTCCAATTTCCTTTCCTTCTACCACAACCAGTAATAGTCCAGAAAGAGGCTGCTCCAATAGCTTGCGTCCCAGAGTGAAGATGACTTATCCACACAGGTATTGTGTGAGTCAGAAGTAAATTTTGGTTGTAAACCACTTAGATATGGGGATTATTTGTCATTAGATGTACATAGTCTAACCAGGTACAGTCTCCTAACTTGTATCCCCTTTCTCAGTTCACACTCAGATTATTAAAGATTATTTTCTAGTGCACATCTCGCCACTATGGGGAGAATCCCCTCAGTCTTTTCTGTTAATTGTATAGGGACATTTTTTTCCCCACTGTAAAAGGCAGAGGAGTGCTTTTCTTCTGACCTGACCAATTTTAAGAACTCAAAAGCATTATGGAGTAAAGCAAGCTCTTTTTTTTTTTTTTTTACTGCTGAAAGTGTTAATTTATTAGAAGTCAACACTTACAGCAGGCAGCAACTTTTGAAAACCTGTTCTGGCTTTTGCCCCCCATGTTTTTTTTTTTTTTAATTTTTTTATTGAATGATAACTATGTACATTGTTGAGTACTTGAAAACCCAGTGTCAATGTGATATTGTTTTCAAAAAAAAAATTCTAAGTTATAAGCAATTTATCTCTTTCTAAGTTGGGAGCTGTGAGTATTTTTCTGTAACTATATCTTCCTCAAAACCTTTTTTCCTCATTATTTCCCCCCTAGCAAGTCTGTTTAGAAAATTTTTTCTGATTACCCCATTTATGAAATTTTATACCATGGATAAACTATATAATGGTTTATGTTTTGTGTTCTCTGGTAGAATATTTGTTTCGTGATCATATAACTCACACGGATAAATATATTTGTGCCTTATCATTATTAAAAAAAGTAAATCTACCTCCCAAACCAATATTTGTTCTCATTGAGAATGAACACTTTACAACCTGAAGAGCAGACAAGTTAGGAAAGGCCAGTTTCTATGCAGGAAATCTCACAATGTCTGGTCCCAAGCAGAGAGGACTGAATTAAACAGAATGAGGTTCTAGCCAAAAATGCTTTCCTCCTTATGAATGAAAGAATTCTGAGAGCCAGCGTATCAAGTATTTTGAGAAAAAAAAAGTATAAATAGCCACAATGAGGTAGGGAACTGCAGCCTTCTGATTTCAAGATTGCTCTTTCAGCACCAAAGGACGCAAGAAAAGCTTCATCTTTCTCTGCTGCACCCCTTTTAATGAAAGGGTCTGTTGCAGAAAATTTGGCTTCAGTCAGAAGCCTGCATTTAAGGACAAGGAAGGCTCCAAGTTTCCCTAAGCCCCAGGTTCTCTACTCCCACATGCTGAGAGGCTTCCAGAGGCTACTTGGCCAAGAGGGGAAGAGTGGAGATCTAAAGCCAAGACTGAGCCTCCTGATCCACCCTGATCCACCACACCCCTCACCAGAGGGTGAACTTATTGCCCTCTAGAGTTTGAGGAGTATGTTCTTCTGGAAATGACCTCATTCCTGGCAAGGTAAGGAAGTCAGGGAAGATCGATGTCACTATTTTTAGCTTCCTTATTTTAGAGGATTCTGTTTCACTGCCTTCTGGGTAACTAAATAGTGACAGTACCTAGTGTATCAAAGGCAGCTCCATGACAGAGGCTGAATCTTACTAGAAGTCATATGTACTATACATCCATTATGTATTTTTAATTCATTTACAATGTGCATTATTTACATGTTTATAGCTAGTGCCATAGACTTCTCCCCAACCCACCTTATCAGGGGTAAAACAATGTAGGGTTGATCTTCTTTCATGTTACCACAAACTTCTTGGCTGTTCTTACGTGATTTTTCCACATAAGGCTGGTTCTCATAGTTATGTTATCCCAACATTCCTAGACTAAAATTCTTAGGTATGCTATAATTGTCATCTTTTTGTTCATTTTTGTATCCAAACAAGAATAGTTCTTGGCTTATCGGAAGGATATTGAATGAGCAGATGAATAACTAACATATAGGGGACTACTTTGGTTCCAGGGCTATCTTCGTCATAGGAGTTGCTGCCTATTTATAAATGCAGTGGCCTCAACAACATGTTACTGATTGGACACTTAGTCTTCTTTACCCATTTTTTTTTTTATTATTGACATAGCTTTGGGGGCCTGCTTTAATTTGTTAGACTGAACACATGCATTTAAAACTGCAGTGGGATATTAATAAGGAAGTATAAACAGTGATACAACTTTTATAGTAAAGGGCCAACAGTTGGAAGAGATGTCAACAGAATTTCTGAAAGATAGAAAGCTTATGAAGTCATGTTAGTGGATGAAACAGAGCTAAAAACCTGCATATGGGTGCTGTTTAAGAACTGAGTTTCCCAGGGAACCAGTGATGTCAAGTAGGTAGTTTAAAACTGATCATGTTGGGAACACATACCAGGGATCTCTTCTTCCCCCATTAGCTGGTTGTTAAGCATTTGCCAGCATATCAATGTATGGAGTGCCATAGAAGATCCAACCTTGGGGTAATCTGGTTCAAAAGGCAAGTGTAAAGGGAGTATAGGTAAATGTCTATATCAGCTATGCCAATTGGTTCTTATTCCTTTCACCCTATTTCTGTGTGCCACTGGACATTTACCTCGATGCAACACTCTAAGTCTCTCCTCTAAAGCAGTGGTTCTCAAGTCTTAGCCTGCATCAGAATGACTTGCAGTCTTGTTAAAACAGATTTCTAGACCTCACTCCCAGAGTTTTTTCTGATTTAGTAGTTCTGAGTGGACTACAAGGATTTGCAACTTAATAAGTTTTACGTGGTGCTGCTGCTAATGGTCCGGAGACTACACATCAGGAACCATTGTTCTAAAAAATGAAAGGAAAACTTTAGGGTGAGTGTTGGCATTGCACAGTGAGATGCTTCTCACTTTGACTTCTAAGGTAATAGGGTGCGCTCTGTCAGCTAGACTCCCACTTCTACATTCTAAAGTTAGTCTCTCAGGCAACAAACCTCTTTGATTAGAGAAAGCCCAGTTAGCTTTGCCATTCAGCTAAGAGGAAGCAAAGCCAATTACTCTGTAGGTTCCTAGTACAGTCAAACTAATCTTTCCTGTAGGGATCAATCATGACACAGATGTGTCAGCGTAACCTCTGTTTATTATTTTTCAACTTTGCAATTAACTTACAGTCAAAATATAGGTCATATAACTATGTTTACGAAATAAAATGTATATTCTATTTATGTTAACATCAAAAAGAGAGAAAAAGGCAGAATTTAGAAATCAAAATCAGGAAGACAGGTGAAAAGAAAGAATAATGGCACAGATATTTCATAAGGTGAATATCTGGGCTATTGTTAAAATCGAAAGCAAAATATTGTGAATTTTAGGTATAATATTTCATTTTGTTAAGACAATCAGTAGAAAAACTGAAAATCTTTTGCTTTATTAAAAATTGAAAGGAGGAAGGAATAGGTATTATTTTAAAAATCCTCATTAAAAACAATAGAGAGTACATAGAATTTGATGAAGGAAAGTAAAGAAGGAAATAGAGCAATAAGCATATTATTTAGTATTTTGGAGGTGACAGAAGTACAGACAGAACTGGTCAAAAGCATTCTGAGAGCCGGCGCCTGTGGCTCGAAGGAGTAGGGCACCAGCCCCATAAACTGGAGGTGGCGGGTTCGAACCCAGCCCTGGCCAAAAACTGCAAAAAAAAACCCAAACAAACAAACAAAAAAAACCCATGCTGAGGAGTGTAATTATTGGCATAGATGTTGGGGAGAATACCAGTGCTTCTTGTCATGAAACTTGTGCTACTTTTTAATTCTAATTGATATGTAAATGTAGTGTTCTTTTTAAAAAAAAGTCACATTAAGATGACTTCTTGCTGGTATGGACCATCTCAAGCCTTTGTAGTTTATAGCTTAGTTTGAGAATGAAAAATGGATATAAAAGGCTTTTTAATGTAGGAATGCTGGCGGAAAACATGCTATACTTTGTGAATAAAACCACGACCTGCTTACAAAAAGCTCACCGGAAGTGAAATTATTACCCACAGACTGATAATTGAGCAACTTCATTTTTCATCTAGCTCTTTGGCGATCTTCAATATAGTAATAACATAAGTAAATCAAGAGGATGCCAATTGCTCTTATGTTAGTGGCTTTTAATAGAAGTGAAACCAGACAGCCGATGGTCATAACACTTAGGTGAGCTTTCTGAAGTTATTTAAAGGCAGAACTCCCCACACTGACAGCTTTGGGGCATGTCCATAATCTGCTGCCCTATAACCTGCCTATCGTTTGAAGGAAATAGTATTTTTAGTCTGATAATTTTCCAGGTGTAAAGAGGTGAATTCATTCAATGTCTTTCAAAGGCTTTATATTTGTCTTGCATTTTTTTTTAGTTAAAAAATTTGAGGAAAAGTACAACACTGTGAAAATGAAATCCCACATGCTAGTGTATCAAATTGCCTTTCAGTTAGCCAAATACTTTTGTTATTGATTTTGTCTTTTAATAACAATAAATGGTTAATGAAAAAAAAATCACCCATCTTTCATTGCTAGGTACAGAGTTTCTCGTATACATAGGTGGATTATGTCCTGCCTTTACCAAAAATGTATTTATTCATCAACTTTATGAGCTATTAGGGTCAGAAATGAGTCATACTACATTATCTTTAGCTTTTAAGATCCTGATGTATTTTTAATAACTGCTGTTTTGCATTCTAGGTGGCTGTTATTTAGCATGTAAAACTATTTACCATGAAGATAATGAAGAAAAATTTTCCTAACAGCTAGCATAAGTGTTAGGAGTGGGTACTTCATTCCTCTGCTATTTAGGAAAGGACATAGAGGCTTGGTGCTTGTGGCTCAAGCGGCTAAGGTGCCAGCCACATACACCTGAGCTAGTGGGTTTGAATACAGCTCATGCCTGCCAAACAACAATGATGGCTGCAAACCAAAAATAGCCAGGCTCCGTGGCTGACGCCTGTAGTCCCAGCTACTTGGGAGGCAGAGGCAGGAGAATCGCTTGAACCCAGGAGTTGGAGATTGCTGTGAGCTACGATACCACAGCACTCTAGCAAAGGCGATAGCTTGAAGCTCTGTCTCAAAAAAAAAAAAAAAAAAAAAAATAAAGGACATAGAGATGTATAACTATATAGGCAATCTAAACTGTATTATTAGTAACTATCCCAGGAACTACAACAGTAACTTTTTCAAAGAATCTACTGGTGCAAGATAGAAAGCTCCATATATTTTGTTATTTTGTCCAGAGCAAGAAGCTAAACTGAAACTACTTTTGTGTGGGAGATTCTGATTAGAACTTGAAATTACATTTCCCATGTAATGCAATCAACAAACACTCTTCAATTATTAATCATTTTCGTTGTTGAAAGGGTTTTTTAACTAGTTTGTTCTTCTATACATGTGAAATGGAAAAGAAGAAACAATTGTTAGAAAATTTGAAAAATAAAAACTTATCTCGAAGATTGAAGCAGGTTTATATTTTCAAAATTCAAGATAATAACTTCAGTTCTTCAATGTAGGAGTATTTTCTTTGTAGTTTTAGTTAGAATTAAATGTTTACATACAAATCTCAAGATCGTTTATTCCATTATACTGGACTTTGCTAAAGTAGTGTTCTATATCAGCTCTTAGAAGAACTCCCAGTTTAATGCTGCTTGTTAAGTGAACGGTAACTTTCTGATTTTCAGAAATGCTTCTCCCAAGCTTGAGATAATACCTCTAAAAGGATGTAGGAAAAGTTAGGGTGTGGAAAACTTTTCATACAGAGTGGTCAGGTAGGACAGTAATGGAAAACTAGAATTACTTAACTTTTGGGACTAGATTTGTAAGTGGCTTTATTCAACCCATGTACTCTCAGTTTTTGTATCTGTATAAAATTTAAATAGTTAATTTCCAAGGACTCCTTTGATTCTAAAGTTTTAGGGTTTGTCAATACATTAGATAGTTGTGTTTGTAAGGATGATTCTAAAGTACATCAACATGGTTATCAGTTGAGGCTATAGATTTGAATTTGACTTACCCTCTGTCTAATTTGCCAGCTTAAAGAGGGCAGGCATAGTTATTTTTATTTATCAGTAGCACTTTTCAGCATTTATTAAAGCTCTTTGCATTCAGTGCACTTATTAAGGTTCACTGTACACTTTGTCAATGCTATTGTTTAATTAATGTACCTTTAGACCCACAGGGGGCTTTAGCAACCTGTGGAATCATTGTATTGTATATTTCTTCTAGCTCCATGGGATTTGTAAGCCATGAGGAAGAAACTGCATATCACCTAGCCGCCTTATATTTTTAAGAACATGGTTATAAAAGTTCATGTCTGGTAGACTTGCAGGATGACATGGAAGTGGGGATCATGTAGTATGTGGGGAGGGAGTCACTGGACTGGGTCCTAAGCTTACAGATCCAGGTTCATTTGGATGAGGGTACTAACAAATAATATTAGCACCTAAAAAAAGGCTATAGAAGAGATTGTTGGGAATCAAAACCTGCAAGTGAGATGCTTCCTGTGTCTCTGAATTCTTGCTCCTTTGTCACCATAGTCTTGTTAATTTCAGGGTAAGGATCCTCCTCCCCCACCCCCGCTCTCAATATGCAATTCCCTTTGCTCATCTCATTCTTCAGAATAACTGAGTATGCATACTCTCAAAGTAGAGCATCCACATTCAACCATCTTTTTGTTCTTTGGCCTTTATTTTATTAAAAAGTAAAGTAATTGGGGATGGATGCAAAACACCCTTAATGATTTACCTTGAGAAAATACGCATCATGACTGTATAGAAGGGAAGATTTGTAATAGTAAATATAAGTTATGAATCAATAAGACAGAGGGAGACTTCAAGTGAGGGCAGAATAGAAATTGAATTTTCCCTGACACAGTGAGAATGCCATCAAAATGTGCAGTGGCATTTGTACATGTCATAAAGGTGATTATTCTGCATCTAAGCTCTGGTAGGGTTAGACCTCAGATGCTGTCTTTAAGATTAAGAAAATCAGCAGTGACAGCAGGTAGGCTGAGCTTAAAGGAACTCAAATGTTTAAGCATCCAGGAGATAGAGTTTTGAGAGAAGATTACAGGGATAGGAAATACAATTACGATGTAGAGATTCATTGTGAATGAGCAGAGCAGAAGTGTGTTGTGTGATAATGGTTTAATATGTAGGGCAATGATATAGACCATAATACATAAACCATAAGCAGTTAAGCTACCGAATCACTTAGCTACATTAAAAAAAAGTAAATTTAGAAGGATAATTCTGCAGAAGTAAAAGAGGATACTGTGTCTCTGCCTGTGCCTCTTTGTAGCCTTTGATTTAATGCAATGAAAACATCAAAGAAAAGGCTAGTACAAATGAGCTTAATATAATACAAAATGCATTGGCAACTAGAGTTAAAATTAAGACTATATCAGAAACAATTTTTCAGAAGCAGAACAAAATTGAAATCCCTAGTCTACCAAATTTCAAGTTGCAGTCACCGAGACAATGTATTGACATGCAGTAGACATACAGGTCAGTGAAACAGAATAGAGAGGCCAGAGATAGAGCCACACATATTGTCAACTGATTTTCATCAAAGGCAAAAGATAATTAAAAGGGGATAGGTTTGTTATCAAAAATGATGTTAAAATAATTGGATATCCAAGCAGGAAAAAAAAAAAAGATTATCAACTCCTGCCTCATGCAGTATAAAAAATAAGCCAAAATAAATCACAAGCAAAAATGTAAACACAAACATTAAAAATCTTGAAGAAGAAAACATAAGAAAAACATCTTCCTGACCTTGTGGTAGGCAATTTATTCCCCCTTAGGTAGTGCAAAAACACAAACTCTGAAAAAAAAAAAAAAAGAACATGATGAGTAGGACACTGTCTAAATCTTCTGCTGTGATAGAATGATGTTGTCAAGAAGTGAAAGGTGAGCCAAAGACTGGGAGGACACTTTTGCAATACATGAACTGGTCAAAGGATTTGTATCCAAACCGCATAAAGAATACTTACAATTTAATAATAAGACATAATTTAACCCAGTTAGAAACAGGCAGAAGATTGAATAGATAATTCACCAAAGGTGAGATGCAATTGGGCAGTCAATACATTAAAAGAGGTTGAACATCCTTAGTCATAAGGAAAACACAAACACCATCAGTGAAATACTAGCACACATCACTAGAATGGCTGACATTAAAACAACTGAGAAGTGTCAAGAATTTCATAAAAATGCAGAGCAATTAGAACTTCCCTCTCATGCTTTTTGGAATTTTAAATAGTAAACCTCTTTGCTAAACAGTTTGACAGTTTCTTATGATGTTAAATATACACATACCAGTGATTCCACTTATACCTTTTTAC
>CAUYQV010057160.1:0-13379 GCA_963574575.1 Galagoides demidoff | reverse complement strand
GTCCCAGCTACTTGGGAGGCGGAGGCAGGAGACTCGCTTGAGCCCAGGAGTTGGAGGTTGCTATGAGCTGTGATGCCATGGCACTCTACCCAGGGGGATAGCTTGAGGCTCCGTCTCAAAAAAAAAAAAAAGAAAAGAAATTTACATTTTATCAAAACCAAAGAGAGCGCAAGCCAGAGGCCTTGTGGGTCTAGAATTGGCTCCGAGGTCATTCCTTTGCAGCCTTACCCAGGGCAATGATAGAAAGACTAGAGGTGGGAGGTTGGGCCTGGTCACATCTCCAGTACCAGCCTGAGGATGAGCCCTTGCTGGAGTATCTCATCAGTGTCCTGAGTAGGTTACATGTCCCCAAACTGGAACTTTAGGGTCTGTGCCATGACGGGTGCGGGCAAAAGGGTGGTCCCCATGGGTGTCAGGACCCTGGACCCCAGCAGGATGGAGTCACCCTGGAAATCCTTTGTGCCCTAAGCTAAGCATAGCACATAAGGGGGGACCCAGCCAACTAAGTCCTGCCCTCCCAGAGGTCACCACCCAGAAGTGAGCAAGTAGTTGTCTAGTGAGGTGCAGTTGCTAAGGGTCTGGCTCCTCTATGTCTGCAGACTGAGGGGCTCTGGGGAGCAGCTCTGGGGCTCCTGATGGAAAGTAATGGAAGTCTAGCGAGTTCTGCCAGGTGCATGGGACTTCACAGAGTATAGATTTGGAGCTAGGGGAAGGGTGTGGTTGTGGTACCTGGAGTTTCACAGGCCTCCTCCGGCCCACTGTACCCTCAGGAGCCGCTCTCGCTCAGGGGACCGCTACAGGCGGGGCGGCCGGGGCCCCAGGCACCATAGCAGTAGCCGCAGCCGCAGCAGCTGGTCTCTCAGCCCATCCCGCAGTCGCAGTCTGACTCGTAGCCGGAGCCACAGTCCCAGCCGGAGCCACAGCCCTAGCCACAGCCATAGCCACAGCCGCAGCCGGAGCCGCAGCCAGAGTCACTCGCCATCACCCCCAAGAGAGAAGCTGACCAGGCCAGCGGCGTCCCCTGCTGTGGGCGAGAAGCTGAAAAAGTGAGCAGGGCAGGTCTGGGGGCAGAGGATTGTCCCCTCAGGTGGGGAGAGAGAACACTACTGTTAACCTTTTGAAGGGAACTTGGTCCTATACCAGGAGGTCTGAGGGGGATATGGCCCTGTCTTGGAGGTTCTGGGGAGTTGTGAACCTGTCCTGAGGATTCTGACAGGGGACATAGTTGCTCCCTGGGGCATCTGGTTGTTGGTCTGAGGGCAGTGCTGTGGCTGTGGGGTGGGGGTGGCAGCTACCCTTTCCTCCTCTCCCTAGGACCGAACCTGCCGCTGGTAAAGAGACAGGAGCTGCCAAAGTCAGTAAGAATTTGGAACTCACCCGTCTAATTCCCGCCAGCAGCAGTGCCCAAGAACAGGGCCCGGTGGGCCTGCAGGGGGGCCTGGGTGGGCCGGGTTATCCAGCCCCAGGGATTGAGGGGGCAGTGGAGGGGTCTGCCCCATATGAAATCATGTCCCTCTTCCCTCTTCATTATGCATCAGGGCTCCAGAACCTCAATGGCAGGTGTCCACAGCCTGCCCCTACTCCCCACATTTATGCCCGCAAGTCCCGGGCTCTTGGCTGAGGTGGGTTGTGGGAGCTCCAGGACACCCACCCCCTCTCCTACCTCTTCTCCCCCTTCCCTAGCCCAAGCTCACACCACAGGAGAAGCTGAAGCTGAGGATGCAGAAGGCACTGAACAGGCAGTGTATGTCCCACCATCTGTCCCTTTAGGTCTTCCCAGCTCTTGTCTATGGAAACAAGTAGAAGCCCTTGCCTTGGGAATCCCTTTCTTAGCCAAGGAGGCACTTTGGGGGGAGTGGGTTTGTATCCTGCTCTGCTGCTGCCATGCTAAGGGTCTCACCAGTCTGGTTGAGCTTAGCTTCCTCATTTTAGGAAGTGGGGCTCTTAAGGGTACCCTTCAGCTACTTTGTTCCTTCCTACAGTCAAGGCGGATAAAAAGGCAGCTCAGGAGAAGATGATACAGCAGGAACATGAGCGGCAGGTAATGGTGGGAAGTGAGGGGGTGGGTACAGGTGGGGTGCTGGGCCAGCCACACCCTCATGACCGTTTCTGCTACAGGAGCGAGAAGATGAGCTTCGAGCCATGGCCCGCAAGATCCGGATGAAGTAAGACTGCCCCCCCTTCCCATATGGTGGCCACACCTTCTGCTGCATCTGTGCTGCCTGGACTTCCTATCACCTGGCTGCCAGCTACAACCCTGCCCAGGCCCTTTGTGGGTGGATGAAAGTCAGAACCCTGCCTGGCCCTGAGGGCCATGCCCAGCCACCTCCCTGCCTTCTCTTCCTCGATTTCCATCCTTCATCCCAGTTTAGCTTCTGCCTCTAAGACCTCCCAGCTCCTCCAGCCTCCAAGCTCTTGCTGCCTTTGTTGTTTGTTCATTGTCCCACCTCCCAGGCTTATTGGGAGGGTTCAGCAAGATCAAGGCCAGGTGTGGAAAAGGCACCTGTAAATGCAGGTGTCAGGTTGCTAATCCTGGTCATTCTGATAGAGGTCAAACCATGTAGTAGACTGGGATTTAATTCTTGACTGCCAACCTGTGTGTGTGTGAACATTGGTGTCTCCATTTCCAAATGTGGACAATAGCAGTACCTGCCTCTTTGGTTTACTGTTTTACTTGGATTACCCTGAGTTCAGTGTTCCCAACTAGATGCTCACCCCATCCCCTTGCAGGGAGCGGGAGCGCCGAGAAAAGGAGAGAGAAGAATGGGAGCGCCAGTACAGCCGGCAAAGCCGCTCACCCTCTCCTCGCTACAGTAAGTGTCCCCCTAGGCAGGAGGCTCTGGGGCATTAAAAAGTGGCATACAACCATGGTACATTTTCCACATTAGCTTTCCATAAATTAAAGCTCTTAAGACACACACACAATAAGATTACGTTAGTTACAAGGTAATTGCAGGGATTAGAAGAAATGCTCGTTCCTAGCACATTGATGTGGGCTAGTGAGGGGCACAGGTTGAAACCAGTGGACATGGTGTAAGTGCCAGTGTTGCCTCAGTGGGGACCACACCTACAATCTAACTTCAAGGACCAACTCCAGGTCAGGGAAGAGTCCCTGGCCACTGGACACTGGCTTTGTCTCCACCTGGTTCTTTTCTTTCCAGGTCGAGAATACAGCTCTTCTCGAAGGTAAGGAAGCCAGCCCCATTCTAGGGTGACCCTCTACTTCTCTGAGAAATTATACTTGTCCTTTGGTGGGAGATCCTAGTGCTAATGTTTTCCTCCTCACCCCTGCACTCCTGCAGTTGGAGGGGCAGTTATCCTATCTGGGAACGTATCCATCCTTCCTTCCCTCCACAGCAGAGTCCCCTGATCACTGAGGCCTTGCTACCCCCAGCATGCTGGTGCATGTGTACTCAGCAAGGCACCCTCATGGGGCCCCCTCCTTTTCTCTTTCCAGGCGCTCAAGGTCCCGATCGAGAAGCCCCCATTACCGACATTAAGCAGAAGAGAAGGGGACAATGGGGTGAGGAGTGGGGGCTGAAGCTGTGATGCTGCTGGTTTTATCTTTAGTGAAATAAAATCAAACGTTATTTAATTCCCTTTACCTGGCCTCAGTATCTTCTGTATAGTTAGAGCAAGGCTGTCTAGACCCAGTGCCACCAGCCAGCAAGGCCAGCTGGGGAGGGCACTTGATAGGTTGACCGGCTAGGTGCCAGTGTTGCCTGTGTGGGAAGTCCTGCCCACATCTGGATGTCCAGATGGCAGCAGCTTATAAGGTTAATCAGAACTGTGGCTCAGTGAGACATACTTAGGAGGCAGGGGGCACAATACAGTGGAAAAGGGCCCAGATCTGCCCACAGGTGTGGACATAGGGTGTGGGTTCAGCAAGTCCCACATGGGCTCTTTTGCCCAGGGGCCTCTGGTGACAGGTCCAGGCCTCTCCCCGCCCTCGCCTCAGCCCCTGCCCTGGCCTCACCCACACCAGGAACCGGGAGCACGGCTTTCTGTGCCAGTCCTGCTTGTGCCCCAGGCACTGGGGGCTAGCCTTTCCCCTCACCCCAAACCGGTCTGTCCAGCTGTCCACCCCAAGGAGGGTAAGCCTCCCACCCCACCTCAGACACCCCAAGAAAGCCAGAGCCCAAACATGTAAATAAGGACAATTTACTTGCAGGAGGGTGGTCAAAATAGTCATGTACCAAGGACTACAGAGAGGGCATGCCCATGCTCAGGCGTCCTCCACAGCCTCAGGGTGCTTCTGCCGAAGGTGTTTGTCCAAGGTGGCACGAAGGCCAAAGGGCACACAACAGTGGGGGCACTCAAAGCGGGTGCTGCCTGGCCCCAGGCCATGCATGCGGCGATGGCGGTTGAGCTTGCTGCTCTGGGCGCAGGCATAGGGGCAGAGCTCGCAGGTGTAGGGCCGCTCACCAGTGTGTGAGCGCCGATGCACTGTCAGGTTGCTACTGTTGGTGAACCGCTTCCCGCAGAACTCGCAGCTGCCCCCGGGCCCACGGCTCTTGCCCACTGACTTAGTTGTCTTCTTGGGTGACATCTTCTGACTGTTTGCAGGGTCAATTCTCTCTTCCTTGGTGATGGCTCCCCAGCTGTCCCCATCAGGGCCTGCTTGAGCCCCACTGCCAGGAGCCCCAGGTTCCTGGATGCCCGCAGTAGCAGCAGCTCCTGCCCTCTCTTCACCGCTGCAGGGGAGGGTGCTGGCTGGGGCAGCGGCATGGGCCGCTGGCTCGGGAGGGGCTGCAGAGGCCTGTTCCTGGGTGGTGTCAGCAATTAAGGGGCTCTGAGGCAGCAGCTGCCGGTGGGTCTTCTTATGGCGGTTGAGTTTGCTGCTTTGGGCACAGGCATAGGGGCACTGGTCACAGGCATAGGGCCGTTCACCTGTGTGTGAGCGCATGTGCACCTTAAGGTTGCTGAAGGAGCTGAGGGTCTTCTTGCACACAAGGCAGGTGGGGCTCCGCCGGGTGAGGCTGTTCACCTGGGGGGTCTTGGCCTCAGCTGCTGGCCCCACCACCGCTGACACAGCTGCAGCCACTTCGGCCAGGCCCAGCAGTGGGGCCTCTGGGGCCTCCGATTCTGTCTGATAGATGGAGAGTCCATGGTCCCACTGGGCATGGCGCAGCAGTTTCCAGGCCCTTGTGAACTGTCTGCCACAGCGGAGACAGCTCAACGCCTTTAGGTCCTCGCATTCTAGAGAGAAGAGAAAAGGGGGCAGGGTGTTAGCACTGATGGGCCCAAGTAATAGCAGCAGCAGTTCAAAGTAGCCAGGTGGACACTTTCTGTGGGACAGAAGGACTCAGCAGTAACTATAGACAAAAAAATTGTCCTGGAAGGACCAGGAAGCTAATGCTGGATGGAAGGCTGAGGGAAGAAAATGGTGTGTAGTTGTGTTTGAAAATCTTTTTTTTTTTTTTTTTTGAGACAGAGTCTTACTATGTCACCCTTGGTAGAGTGCCGTGCCATCACAGTTCACAGCAACCTCAAACTCTTGGGCTTAAGTGATTATCTTGCCTCAGCCTCCCAAGTAGCTGGCACTACAGGCACCTGCCACAACATACAGCTATTTTTGTTGTTGTTGCAGTTGTCATTGTTTAGCAGGCCCAGGCTGGGCTCCAACCTGCCAGCCTTGGTGTTTGTGGCCGGCACCCTACCCACTGAGCTATAGTCGCCAAAACCTGTTTGAAAATCTTAAAAACAAAAAACAAAAAACAGTTCCATTAAATCAGTGAGGGACAGAGAAGAATGCTATTCATATTGGGGGTGTCAGGAAAGGCCTTGCTGATGAAGTAACCAAATTCAATGAGTGCTTCCTATGTGTCAGGGGCTGTGCCATGCCTCAGCTCACTCTACTTTTCCTTCAGCACAAGAAATGAGACCTCCAGATGGGCAAACTGAGGCACAGGGAGGTACTTCCCCAAGATCACACCACTTGAATGGGGCAGAGTTGGGATTTAAAAACCAGACACCTGGGGGGAGGGGGTTTGGAGACCAAGTTTTCAAAAGAGATTTTTGGTTTAAATAAAAATAGCTTCCAAGAAGACTTGGCAGCCACACAATAAGGTGGTGGGGTAGTGACCTAGGTCCCCTGCCCTCTGCAGGGGATCTCAAATTGAGAGCTCCCAGGCTTATCCTCCTTGGGGTGGACAATTTGATATAGACCCTTGACCTCTAGTGGATATTTCCCAGATCCACCTGCCTTTAGGTTATTCAAATTCCATAAGTTTTGTGACCTTGGGCAAGAAATGTCCTGCACTGATCCTCAGTTTCCTTAGCTGTTAGAATATGGGGATCTTAGGGGTCCTCTCCCTTTCAGGATTGTTGTGACCTCAAATAAGGATAGCTGAGAGCTTTTGGTCCCTATTAGCTCTGAATAACATTACTGAGCCTGTGATGCCAAGGTATCCACACTTCCACAAGTCCAAGTCTTGAAGTGTCTTGTTTGGTGATCCCATTGCAAGACACTATCCCTGCTCCAGCTTTAAAGCTGATTCAATCACAGCCCCTCCTTTCTCTCATAGCTGGATGGACCCTCCCTGGCCCAGCCCTGAATAATTCCATTTCTCAAAAATCCCAGGAGGCCATGGGCCACAGGCTGAAAATACATAAAAGTAGATAAGCCCCAGGGCCAATGCTGACCAAAAGCTCAGTGTGGGTCAAACAACATGTGAAGGGTTTTAATTCCCTCCCAAGAAAAGGAACCCAGATGTCCAGCATCTGGGACCTGACTCCAACCAGGGGCTTCCCAGCACCTAGGACTGGGAGATTCCATCAAGGAGGGAAGCCATAAGCCCCTTGCCTGCTCTAAACCACAGTACCAGTACCTCAATCAGAAGTGATAAGGCAAGTAGATGGCTGGGGTGGTTACCCTCCCTTCCAACTGGCCTCCACTCCCCCTCCCCCAAGGCCGCTGCCCTCCCCAGAGGTCCCCATACTGCCACCCTGGTCCAGCCACCTGGCCAGTTATTTCTGGCCAAGGGGAAGGAGAAGTGAAACTAGATTGGGGGTGTCGTGTGTGGCAAATCCCCAGGCCAGTCTTCTGGGGCTGGCCACACCCTGTGGGCGGCCTCCTTCCCTGCCCAGCCTCTCCCCCCCCCCTCCCCTTTCTCACCACTAGTCCCAGTCCTAGGTTAGGCAGGCCCTGGCCACGCCTAGGCTGCACCCGGTGAGGAGCAGAAAGGGGAAGTAATGCTCAGTGCCCTGCCGTCCAGCTCAGCCCCCTCTCCTGCAGGAAGTCCAGCTCTTGAACTTGGGGGGTGGGCTGCGCCCCGCTTCACTTACCTGAGCCCTGGCAAGGGCTGGGGCCTCTGAAGAGCTGACAGCCCAGCTTCTTGTGGTCCATGAAGGCAACGATGGCCTCCAACGGGAAAGTCTGCAGGCAGCGGCCGCAGGTCAACAGATCTGGGTGTTTGTCGGTCCAAGGCTGGCGGTCTGCAGGGAGGAAGCGGGTGGTGAGCGTGGGGTGGGGCCAGGATGGGGGCTGAGGGTTCCGAGGGACAGGGGAAACCCGAAGGTCAGAAGGGGGACTTGGGGGGGAAGGGCCAGGCAAAGCAGATAAGGAAGGACCAGGGGCCCGTGCCTAGAAAGGGGGTCCCACCCGAGGGTCAAAGGGAAGGAAGGCTGGGCCTAGGGCCCTGATTAGGGACGCTGAACACTCACCGGGAGGGTTAGGAGACAGCGGCGTCCACAAGGTCCATGGGTTCCGCGCGCCGAGAGCGAGGAGGGCGGCCCCAGTGGGCATGGGTTCAGGGGACCTGCAGGGTTCGCCCCAGAACAGCCCAGGCGCGGACATCCCCTTAGGGGAAAAGGGCCCCGGCCATGGGGCCTGCAGGGGCCGCGCGTCTGGCTCCGGCTTCACTTCGATGACGAGGTCTGGCATCTCCATCTCGTCGTCTGGGTTGGCGGCGGGCTCGGGGTCTACTCGGCGGGGCGTGCTGCCGACCTTGCGCCGGGACATTAGTTGCGGGCCGAGCGAGCGGGCAGGCTGGTGGGTGTGCGGAGGACGCGCGAGCGGAGGACGCGCGTACAGTGCACACTCAGTCTGAGGCGCTCAGGTGAGTGACTGCGGCGACCCGCCGCGAACTCTTACACGTGCTGGCCGGGCTCGTAGCTCCACCCGCTGGGGGCGGGGCCTGCAGGGAGGGGACGGGGCGGCCCCGCAGGGGCTCTGCCGGCAGCCAAACGCAATCCTAGGCGGTGCCCTCTGCGTTTGGTCCTAGTGACCAAACTTAATGACACCAAGTACCCACAAAGGCATAGGAATTTAGCTATTCTTGACCCTATTTTAGAGCTGGTGAAACCGAGGCACAGGATGACCACATACACACACAAGCAGAGAAACAGTAGGCCACGTTTCTTAATAGGTGTCTAAGAGTTACCTGGATTATTCCATGAAATACATTGCAGTAAGAATTCATTTGGCAAACATTTATTAAGCGCCTTCAGTGCAATAGGCTCTGGTCTAAGCACTGCGAATACAGCAAACCCCTACCTACCTTCACGGACTTTATACTGTGGGGGAGACACTATGAACAGGTAACTATGTAAAACCTTTGAGGCTAAGTGTCATGGAGCAAAATAAAGCTAGGGGAGGGCACAGGGTTACTGAGGTGGGGGGACTTCAGTTCGAATTCCCTGAAAGGGTACGGTGGAACTGAGACTGAGGGAGCCAGCCAGCGGACCTGTACATTCAGGAATGACAAGGAAAATGAGGGGAATATGGGTAGGAGATTGAATGTAGAGAGAAAAGAATAGGGCAGGTCACATCTGGAAGGATCTTTTGACTACTGTCTTTTTTTCTTCTTGCAGTTTTTGGCCAGGCTGGGTTTGAACCTGCCACCTCTGGTATGGGGGGGGGAGCAGTGCCCTACTTTGAGCCACAGGCGCCGCCCAAGGAATTTTTTTTTTTTTTTGAGACAGAGCCTCAAGCTGTGCCCCTGGGTAGAGTGCCATGGCATCACAGCTCACAGCAACCTCCAACTCCTGGGCTCAAGCGAGTCTCCTGCCTCAGCCTCCCAAGTAGCTGGGACCACAGGCACCCGCCACAACGCCTGGCTATTTTTTTGGTTGCAGCCATCATTGTTGTTTGGCGGGCCTGGACTGGATTCGAACCCACCATCTTAGGTGTATGTGACTGGCGCCTTAGCCACTTGAGCCACAGGCACTGAGCGGGATCTTTTGACTATTTTAAGGTCTTTTGGTTCCAGAGACAGGAGCCTTGGGAGGATTTTGAGCAGAGGAACGTCATTATCATACACACCTACTGTGTCCCTAGACCCTGAGTGGCTATTAAAACCAAATAGCTGGCTCAGTGACTGTAGCTTAAGCGGCTAAGACTCCAGCCACATACACCAGAGCCGGTGGGTGTGTTCCAATCCAGCCCAGGCCCACCAAACAGCAATGACAACTACAACCAAAAAATGGCTGGACGTTGTGGCCAGCGCCTATAGTCCCAGCTACTTGGGAGGCTGAGGCAAGAGAATCACTTAAGCCCAGGAGTTGGAGGTTGCTGTGAGCTGTGATGCGATAGCACTCTACCCAGGGCAACAGCTTGAGACTCTGTCTCAAAAATAAATAAATAAAACCAAATAGCTAACTGACTCACCTGCCTCCACTCAGGCCCCCTTGAACTTCCCTCCTCTAAGCAGTTCTCTCTGTTCACTGTTTGAAGTGGCATTGACACCCTGCCCCACCCTTAATCTTTTACAAGTGTTCTTTTCTTCCTGGCACTGACCACATTCATTATGGCATAGAACTGTTTGTTGACTGTCCTCCTACACACACAATGCAAGCCCCCTGAGGTCAGGGCTAGAAGTCTGTCCTCCCCCAGGTGTCCTCAGCCCAGATGCTGATTTCAGATGCTGATCTCTTGGAGTTCCACACATTGTTATTCAGGTCTCAGCTCAATTGTCCTCCTGAGAGCAGAAGGCCCTGACCAACTATCTAAAGTAACCCCACCCTGCTGGAGACCTTGCAAGTTATATTCGATGACCTCCATCTGTCCCTAGTTCCTTCAGGGGCCTCAGTTTCCCCATCTGTCAAAGGAGTTGGGGGAAGTTGGAACTAGAGGGTTATCTGAGGTGGTTTCTTCTTCAATCCCACCTCCTCTGATCAGCTATTTTTTTTTTTTTTTTGAGACAGAGCCTCAAGCTGGGTAGAGTGCTGTGATATCACAGCTCATAGCAATCTCCATCTCCTGAGTTTAAGCGATTCTCTTGCCTCAGCCTCTCAAGTACCTGGGACTACAGGCGCCTGCCACAATGCCCAGATATTTTTTTTTGGTTGCAGCCATAATTGTTGTTTGGCAGGCCCTGGCTGGATTTGAAACCCCCCAACTCTGGTGTATGTGGCTGGTGCCTTAGCCACTTGAACTACAGGCACTAAGCCTGATCAGCTAATTTTAAGCTCCCCCAGCTGTGCCATCCTCTATTACATTGCCTTATTTTATTCTTTTTATATCACCTGTATCAAGTTCTGAAATATCCTCCTTATATATTTGCTCATTATACCCTGTTCTGTCCCTCCCACTCCCTCTAGAATGTAGGTTCTGAGAGGCAAGATGGGAGTCTGTCTTGTTTACAAACACAGCCCCTTTTAATTCAACATGTCAACACACATTTTTGAGCACCAAGTGTGTGCCTGACATTCTTTCAGCTGGTATTTGCAGAGCACCTAACCATGTGCTGGGCACTAGGCCATGGAAATGTAGGGGAAAGCAGAAGTCCACAGCGTCCCTGCCTAATTGCAACCCTCTGTAGAAAGTAACACCCCCCCCCCCTTTTTGATACAATCTAAGTCTGTAGCCTAGGCTAGAGTGTAGTGGTGTCATCATAGCTCACCTCAAACTCCTGGCTAAAGCCATCCTCTTGTATCAGCCTCCTAAGTAGCTGAGACTACAGGCACCCATCACCAAGCCCTGGTAATTTTTCTTTTTCCTTCTTTCTTTTTTTTTTTTTGAGACAGAGCCTCAAGCTATCCCCCTAGGTAGAGTGCTGTGACATCACAGCTCACAGCAACCTCCAACTCCTGGGCTCAAGCGAGTCTCCTGCCTCAGCCTCCCAAGTAGCTGGGACCACAGGGGCCTGCCACAACGGCCTGGCTATTTTTTGGTTGCAGCCATCATTGTTGTTTTGGCAGGCCCAGGCTGGATTTGAACCCACCACCTTAGGTGTATGTGGCTGGTGTCTTAGCCACTTGAGCCACAGGTAGTTTTTCTATTTTTTTGTAGAGACATGGTCTTGACACTCTTGCTCAGGCTGATCTCAAACACCTGGTCTTAAGCAATCCTCCCACCTGGGTCTCCAGAGTACTAGGATTAAAAGCCTGAGCCTCTATGCCTTGCTGAGAAAGGAAATTCTGACTAGGCACAAAGCAGCAAGGTTCACATTTTCCACTCACGGCCTCAGTTTTCCCTTTTGTAAAATGGGGCTGCAGGATGAAATGATGGCCTCTAATCCAGCCCAGCCACTACACTCAAAGCCCTTTTCCTGGTATTCTACTAAAAGCGTGATCTCAAGTTTTCATGTGGAGGAGATGGGGTTTTGACTGGAGGTGAGGGGTAAGAGTGTGTGTTCTTGGGAGAGTGGGGGTGAAAAGACCAGTTGTGCCCTTAACAAACGTGAGATGGACAAACGTCTTCCCCTCTCTGAACCTTAGTTTCTTCCTCCCTAAAGTGAGCATTCCAGACACTTACTCCCAGGCTGGGGATTGGACAATAGTGTTCCGCGAAGCCGCCAGCTGAGTGGCGACCGGGGCAGTGCTAGCTCTGAGCTTCTGAGCTTCTGAGCGGGCCCAAAAACACGTGGGGCAGTGGCGGCGATGCGGCCGGAACCCGGGCTCCGCGGCTCCCGGCCCGCCCGGGCCTCTGCAGTGGGGGCGCAGGCGGAAGTCCGGGCTCCAGCAC
Source organism: Galagoides demidoff (assembly GCA_963574575.1). NCBI lineage: Eukaryota > Metazoa > Chordata > Mammalia > Primates > Galagidae > Galagoides > Galagoides demidoff. Next base: position 1,471 of record CAUYQV010057160.1, on the reverse strand, counting down.
CCGAGGACCTAGGTGAGTAGGTGGTGGTCGGGGCTGTTGTCAACTGTTCCCTCTCCCGACCCTCTAGGCCTCCACCCGTGCAAAGCCCAGAGTAGCAGAATAGGCAGGACCGCACGGGCAACGTAGGCAACGCGGACGTTTTGGCCCGGAACGCCTGTAGCAAGGACTCTGGTCCCGAACACCGGCAGCGGGAAGGTCCCACGCGGGTGGGTGGGAAGCAGGGAGAAGGCAGAATGCACCTTCTTCCCCTGGAAAACAATAACAGCCACAAGAATAACCGCCCCAACAGTGACAGTCCCCAGACTCCCGCCTTTCCCAGGAGAAATTGCTCTCGCGATCTGAACCTGGAGGGGGGGAAAGATGTGTCCAGTCCCTACGCCCTAGGTGGAGTGGGGAGTGGACGCCTGGGGGCCGAGAGGACTCACTTAGTATAAGAAAAGAGAGCAGTGGGTGGCCAGAGCGGAATTGTAAGAAAACTGACCTGTCCCGGGGGGAAAGGGAGGGGAAGGATTCTGTGTTGGGAGTTCTGACCCTTTGCGGTGGCCCCATTTAACTAATTTGCATCAAGATGGGGCAGCCGAGGGGTGTGTGTGTGTGGACACGTCTGCACCTTGGTTAATTAGGTCTGGGGGCTTAGCTGTTAACTCAGTTGGTTCCCCTTACTCACCTTTGCAAGTGTTTGTCCACTAAGCTGATGCCTTTTCATATTGTTGAGTCTGGAGGCGCCCAGAAGGGAGGTCTGTGAACCTATCTTTGACCTAAGTAGTGGGATCTTGAGCCTATGGACTAGTTTTTCAAGTAGTAGGGGATTGGTTTGGACAATATTTTCTGAAACATTAGTAAATCCCTGGCTTGGAGATTTAAGGTAAAGGCCCCTGGGGCCAGGTCACCAGGGAGAATGGATAATGCCTGCCTTTACCTTCTTGGGCACACCCTTGTGTGGCCTTTCTCAAATTAGTTTCTTATCAGGTCACACCTTGGCTCCAAAACCTCCAAGGTGTCCCTTGTGCTGGTGGAAGAAGCCTGCTCTCATGGCAGGAGTGAGTGCCCCTACTCCTTGTCAGACCAATCTGAGTCTATTCCTTCTTTTGCACTCAGCAAATGATTTGCTGTCTTCCAACTTCACTTCCCACATTTGGAATATGATGATTGCATCAATAGGAATAAATCCTCCTTATTTCCTTTCCTGATGAACCAGTCCCTACACTGGCCCTCATTTTTGTTTTATTATAACTTAACATAATTATAAGATTTAAGGCTCAGCGCCTGTGGCTCAAGCGGCTAAGGCGCCGGCCACATACACCTAAGGTGGCGGGTTTGAATCCAGCCCGGGCCCGCCAAACAACAATAATGGCTGCAACCAAAAAAAAAAAAATAGCCGGGCGTTGTGGCGGGCGCCTGTGGTCCCAGCTACTTGGGAGGCTGAGACAGGAGACTCGCTTGAGCCCAGGAGTTGGAGGTTGCTGTGAGC